>JANTNU010000009.1:8285212-8300176 GCA_024752395.1 Erythroxylum havanense
AAAATTTATATATTAAAAAAATTAAATTTAATTATATTTATTAATAATTATTAAATTAATTTTATAAATTAAATTAAGTTTTATAATTTTGTTAATAATTAATTTTAATTAATTATATATATGATATTAAATTAAATTGTTTAAATTCTTATTAATAATAAATATATTTAGTTGGTAATAAATTAAATAATATATGTTTTTGTTTCAAATTTTACTTCTAGTTGATCATTCCTTAATCACGAACTCTTCTTGTAAATGGTAATAAAATCTTTATTGTCCTTTTTATTTGAAATTTTAATATAATAATTATTTATTATATGATAAAAAATGTAATATTTTAAATACTTTGTATTGCTCTTAATTTTATACTTGAATGATGATTAAATTACAATTTTTTGTATATTAATTGTAGATATTATTTATATGTGAAAATTAATTTTAATAAAAATAAATATATTATTCTTATTTTAAATTCTTATTTTTTTTTAAGACATAGTTGATATAAAATTATAAAATATATAGTATAATTTACAAAGGGACTATTTTATAAAATTCAAAGATTTTCATAAATTTAAAAAATTATCTGAAATATTATCCGATATTAATACAATATTATACCAAAATATAATCTAATACCAATACTATTACGGTGTTCATAAATTTCTATTAAATGCAACACGGCCGAGGATGTCTAAAACTCTGCCAGTTCATCGGAAAAGAATAGCTTAGCCATACCGTCAATCATGTCGCATTCATAGCAATAATTTGAGTTTTAAAATAAAAGCATTCGTTTGAGTTTACCATAAGACCTATTTGAAATAATTAGTATTTTAATTTGGTAATCGATATAATTGGAATAAGGCATTCCCATTTTTATTTTATGTCATTTATTAAATATAAATTTATATAAAATGTTAATAAAAAATTAATATTTTCAATTAGAAATTATATTAAATTAAATTTTTTAATTAATAAAAGAATTACAATAAAATTATGAAATATTTATACGCCTCTGTCTTTAGAGAGAATCGACTTTCCACTAGTCCTTAACATTAAATTTTGTTTTCTTCACACGGTTCAAATGCAGTAATCTATGAGATGGCACTCTCTCTTAACATCTCTAATTCTATACAGCCCATGTTAATAACACTATTGGCAACACAGTGGAGAATGCTAGACATGTTATGTGCAGCCACTCATCAAATCCCCAAGCATTGGATACAAGACGCAGGTGCTGGATAATATACATTTACGTTTGCCCTTAGAATAACAAGCTTGCCCAACCAGCAATAAATGCAAAGCCACCGAATGGAGCTAAGGTAGCATACTTTCTATCCTCCATCAGTGCAACGGTATAACACCTGCAGCAAGCCAGACCAACTTCTTATAACTTCTAGCTTGAATATTTTCCTTGCGCATATCAACTTATATCCCAGCCAAAGCAGGATTTAAGATAAGAAACAAAAGATCGAAAGAAAGCAGGGAAGACACTCAATCTTCTCCCTTCAAGGAACTCTCTATCAACTCGAAGATTGTGATTGAGACACTTAGATTGCTATCATTTGAACTTAATTCTTATTGGACCAACTACTGAATGTCCTATGATGGATAGAACTCGCTGAAGTCTGTTAGGATTCAGCCCAAGCCCATCCTCACTTACACCCGTAGGGGCAAGATGGGGAAAGAATCCACTGCTGACACTTAGGCAGCAGGTGGTTATGCATGCTATCATGAGTGAGTTTTAGGGAGATTGTAAACAGCAGAGGTATATATAGCAAAACAGAGGGGAGAGAGGATTCATTCATTGAATTGTCAATTGTTATACCGTATAGGCCTGGGAATAGTTCCAGGAGGAAAACTATTGCCGTTCTTACACTTTATACGTAAATAATACAATCATTGATAGTTCTATCTATCAATTGGTGCTTTCATTGAGAGACCAAGAGGTAGAGATTGTATGCCAACTAAAATGGAGGCTAGAGTTTCGGCAGTAGAGGCGTCTCTTAGGAGGCAGGAATCATTCCTCTCAGCACAAGAGGACATGATTAAATCGCATGACACCACGTTGAAGGATCTTCAATCGCAGCTGAGCTCTTTGATGGCTAGCGTGGAGACGCTGGCCAAATCGCAACATCTACTCCAATCGGAGATGAAGGATGGGTTTCACGCTTTGATGGCTAGACAATCGCAGAAACAAAAGGTGGGTGTAGAGGATGAACCTTCGGCGTTTACTCACAACGCCTCATCGTCAACAGGGGGCGATAAACCTCCACAGTCATCGGCGGTCACCTCCGGCTACGACAAGCACACCGGAGCTCAGACGGGGACTGAGCATCGCCGACCTGTTGACAACGCTCCTCGGGAAGCCACTAAACGTGTGTGGGAGGAGTACCGGAATGTTGCCCGTCGGGTCGATCTTCCAGCTTTTCACGGAGTAGACCCATTTGCTTGGGTCACGAGAGCTGAGTCTTATTTTCTGGTTCATGCCATACCTACTGAGCTTCGAATACCGATGGTGCAAATATGCATGGAAGGATCGACGATCTACTGGTTCTCTAATTTACGGAAGTTAGACCCGTGTATGTCGTGGGAGAGGTTCAAGCGTGCGTTGTTCGATCGATATGGGGGCAGGGATGAGGGCGATCCGATTGAGCAGTTGAAATCAATAGTTCAGAAGGGATCGGTCGATGACTATATCGACGACTTCGAAAGGGTGGCATCGCAAATCGGCCATCTCCCAGAAGAGTGGTATATGAGCTGTTTTATAGGGGGACTTCGAGAAGAGATCAGGAACAGGGTGCGAACCCATGATCCACCTACCCGTGTTCGGCTTCTCTCAGTAGCAAGGAAGGTTGAAAGAGAGTTAGTAGGTGAAGGTTTGCTTCGGACTGTGGAAGGCAATAGGAAAACCGACAACAGCCATGTTAATGTGGGGCCCCGACCAGGTAACCACAACATGTTTCGGCCAGCTAACCCATTTCATGTAGGGGGTCCAAATAAAATAGATATGAAGGAACCACTCAACCAGCAAAAGGGACCCGTGTCTGATGGACACCGACCTGGTAATGCAAGGTGGAAGGGGACAAGGAATCTGTCATACGATCTGCTTATGGAGAGGAGGGCCAAGGGGCTGTGTTTTAAGTGCGGACAAACCTTTGGTCCGCTCCATATATGCCCCGATAAGGCGCTCAGGTTAATTGTGTGGAAGGGAGAGGATTCGGATGTGGAGTTGAATAACAGTGAGAAGGTTGAGGGAGAAGGGCAGCAGGGGGAATGGGAGTTAGTGTGCAATTTTATGGAACTCATGGAAGAGGGAAACGATCAATCCTCACCCCCGAAGTCGATGGTCTTAATAGGTAAGTTAAATAACTTACCTATTGTTATAATGATTGATAGTGGAGCTAGCCACAATTTCGTCTCCAGTAGATTGGTCAAGGCTTTGGGACTCGACATTACACCTACTAGAACATTTGGAGTCCGGTTAGGCGATGGACATAGATCTTTTTCTCAAGGAATTTGTAATGAGATGAAAGTAGAGCTGAATGGGGAAGAGTTTATTGTGAGGGCTTTTGTGTTTGATACGAGTGGTCCAGATTTGATCTTAGGGGTGGCTTGGCTGGAAACTTTGGGAGTAGTGAAGGTTGATTATAAAAACGTGTGTATGACATTTGACCGAAGGGAAACTGAAGTAACCTTGCAGGGAATCAGTATGCATATGTCCTCTTCTCATGTACTGCAACAAATATCGAAGCATCAAGAGTTGGAAGTTGTAGGATTGTTGTGGACTTTAAAGATTGGAAGAACTCTACCGGATGAGATAGGAACCTTGAATGAGGGTCAAAAGGTTGATTTGAGGGGCTGTTTATTCAGTGGATTGTTCATTGATGGGAAAGACCTTGCAAAGTGTGGGGAATTGTCTCTAAAGGCTGCTATTCTTGCAGAGAAGCTTGCTCCAGTTTTGTCTTGTGATTATATATGGGTTCGTGTTGTGCAGTCTGTTACAAACAATGAAGACCTACAACCTTATACAGCAGCCAAAGTTAGGGAGTGTCTTGACAAGCCTGCTGTACACATGACAATGGTTAGGGTCAGTGCTTACCTTCTAAGAGAATATAGCCATCTTTTGGCCAGGAAGCCTGGAGGTAGTCCGAAGGAAATTCCTAGCATCATACATGATGAACTTCCTACTGTATCTATTTCAACCATTCCAATCCTACTGTCATCCTATGCTAAAGTTTTAATGCACACTCAGCTTTCACTTCCACAAGGGTTAGAAATGGATCAGGAAGAATACACCGAACCGGAAGCAATTCTGGCTTCTCGTGTATCTCAATCTAAGGGCAGCAACATTCTTCAATGGCTTGTTCGTTGGAAGGCCAAACCAGCCGAAGAGGCTACTTGGGAGGATGCTGATTTTATCAAGGGACAGTTTCCTTCAGTCCACCTTGAGGACAAGGTGCCTCTTAAGGAGGAGGGAATTGTTAGGATTCAGCCCAAGCCCATCCTCACTTACACCCGTAGGGGCAAGATGGGGAAAGAGTCCACTGCTGACACTTAGGCAGCAGGTGGTTATGCATGCTATCATGAGTGAGTTTTAGGGAGATTGTAAACAGCAGAGGTATATATAGCAAAACAGAGGGGAGAGAGGATTCATTCATTGAATTGTCAATTGTTATACCGTATAGGCCTGGGAATAGTTCCAGGAGGAAAACTATTGCCGTTCTTACACTTTATACGTAAATAATACAATCATTGATAGTTCTATCTATCAAAGTCTTCCTACAGTTATTATATGCTGAAATTGATTTCAAGTCCATCCAAACAACACCAACTTGTGAATCCTGCAAAACTTAGCTTCATGACCCTCTGAAATTCAAACGAATGTCGGCCCAGCTATTTCACTTTCAGAGTATAGAAAATGGAAAAAAAGAAAAGATGATGATAAATCAATCAAATGGCAATATGCAAGAAAATGACCATACTAAAGAGCTTATATCATACTAATGTGAATAAGTCAAGTTTACAATGTTTGATCTGATTTAGCAGATATATATGTGAGATCTCGGCATTCCTTATCTGATAAAAGACTATTCTGATGACAGGCAAGGTTCAGCTAATCTTCAAACTGATCAGTAAACTCAGATTGTCAGAGATGTACTTGGAAGGTTTATCATTAGCAAAGTCAATTAGGAATGCATCTGCCGCATAAAATAATACCATCTGATACAAAAGTGATCCATTAACTATTTATCGCAATTATGATCATAAATTCCATAATAAGGTACTGACTGTAAAGACTTGAATGGTTCCAGCATATATTTTCAGAGTTATTTCCTACTGTAGTCGTGGATAGTATAATGTGTTTAAAGCAATGACATGTATAAAAGAGATATAGAGACAATCAGGCTCCAACTTGTATTCAGCATAATTTTCCTAAAGAAAACTATGATATAAATTACATCTTAATTGTTCAATTCCAACAAACAGAATTTTCCCAGATAAAACTATAGTCTGTTCCACACTAGAGTATCTACTATTTGAATAATGCTAAGTCAAGAGGAATAGAGTTTAACATGTGAGAGAATGTCCTCCTTGTTTCAAACTCCTTGTCACTGCTAGTGTTCAGGCAGTGATGTTCCATACCTATCCTCCCTGAAATTCTTCCCCTGGGGATTCATCTCTTACCTGCCAAGTGCTGGTCTAAGATTGGGTTCCTCAAGTCATAAATCTATAATTAATATTAGTATTCCTTCTCTCACTACCCTCTCTTCCTCTCCTAGTTCTGACTCTATTCCTTACCCATGTCTCCTCAAACCAAAAAATTGTCAACAGGTAAATTCCCAGTAGGTCCTAACAGCTATTGCAAAAACCCAAGCTGACACAAAGGGCTTAAGTACTAGTGGACTCCCCGTGAGGGCAAGTGTACTATCAACAAGCCTCCTTTTGGGCCCTTCAACCAAACCAGAAACAATCAAAATCGCCACAAAAAAGGAGTAGACAAAGAATAATAGCCTCAGCCAGCTGTATCCCAACGAGGTCACTGCTGAGAAAAGTTCTCACGGTTAGAGGGTCTAGAATTGGTAGGGTTAACCCCCAGCCTACTAAGACCTACTGATAAAGATAGTTTGTCAGCAAATGGAGTGAGCTTGCCAAGCCTAGTGAGCTCAATCTATAAGGGTCTTCTGATCCAACTGGAATCGAGCTTAAGGACAATCTCCCCTCGAAGAAGAAAGTCCCCCTGGGCAAGAAGAAATGGTGACTAAGAAAAACCCTAGGCCCAACTTCAATACGGGCAGTCCAGGTACATCCCCTTCATCTCTATCCCCAAATGAAATTCATAAGAATAATATGAAAATGACATCACAATAAAAAACTAAAACGGAAGAAATTATAGTCTGTCAAACCTAATCAAGGAAGCTACTGGAGTAGGAGGAAAGTTCTTAGGCTCTAGGATGTGATCAAGCCTTATATTTCGCACAAAATGGGTAAAATGTAGGATGCTTGTCATTGGTGGGATGATTGGCATAAAACTTGCCCTTTCTTAGACAAATTCAACCATAAAACATATTATTTAGGTTTTCCATTAAACTCTAAAGTTAAGGCTATTGTTTCTAACAATAATTGGAATTGGCTAGCTGCAAATTCCCCAAAACTCCTTGAAATCAAAAGGACATGCCAAATTACACCAAATGTTGACAAAGATGATCGAGTAATTTGGCTATATCATAAATCAGGAAAGTTCAGCAATTCTTCAGCCTAGAAAGCCCAGAACCCATTAAGAACAAAAGTAGATTGGTTTAACAAAGCCATCCCTAAGCACTCTTTTATCCTATGTGTGGTCAATATACGATAATATCACATAATATTGACCTGATTGGTAATCAGATTATATTGATTAGTTAGCACTATCTTAGGGATTAGTATTATCTTAGGATTGTTTCCTTTTTTTTGTATAAATTCTCTATCCTATTCATGTATATATGTACAACATTCTCTAAGGAATAAACATATAGAGCAAAATAGCTCTTATTCACATGGTATTAGAGCCACGTGAAAGAGATGGTGAAACCGAGGAGTCGACCCCGACAAGTCAAGAAATGGCTTCCAATCTTGAGGGATCCTCCACGGCAAATCCAAGCCAAACTGGAGTTCAGTCGTCAATGACCTCTGGTCTTCAAGAAACTTTGGATGTCATTGTTTCTGACAAACTAAATGGAACAAACTATCGGGAGTGAGCTCAAGCTATGAAACTCGCCATTGGAGGACATGGGAAACTGAGTTTTATCGTCGAAGATGAAAACATCCCAGACCCAATGAACTCGCAAGCTGTGCGATAGTGGGAGACAGACAACTCCATGGTCTCGTCGTGGCTTATCAACGCCATGATACCATCAATCAAACTTACCTTCGTGTTTCTACCAACTGCTCGAGAGATCAAGGAAGGAGTGCGACAATTATACTCTGACGAAGAGGATGCATCGTGAACCTATGAGATAAAAACAAAGTTGTGGCAAATGAAGCAAGGTGATAGAGAAGTTACAGAATATTGGGTCGAAATATAGCATTATGGCAGGAACGTGACCTTCTGTCGAACGAAGAATGGAGGTGCGAAGAAGATGCTGTGATGTACAACCAGAAAATTGAAAAGGAAAGAATCTTTGAATTTTTAGTTGGACTCAACAAAAAACTGGATGATGTCCGTGGCATAATCCTAAGTAAAGTTCCCCTACCATTAGCTAAAGAAGTTTTTTTTCGTTAGGAGGGAAGCAACAAGGAGGAAAGTTATGCTAAAAGAAGATCAAAATTTGTCTCCAATTCCTACTAGTGAAGCGTCTACATTGGTGTCTCGTGGTCTCGTGGTGAATCCAATAAGAAGGGTCAGAAGAAGTGGTGTAATCACTGCAAACAAGGTGGTCACACCAAAGACATGCTGGGACATTCATGGAAAGCCTCCAGATTGGAAACCACGAAAAGGAAAAAAAGGGGGAATAGAAAAACCTTTAGGTAGTCATAAACAACATGCTGGTGAACCGAATATTTCACTAGGAAAATTATTGGAAATACTAAAGAATCTCCAAAATGATAGTCACCAACAAAAGACAAGTGTAGTTGCTAATGCTACTATGAGAGGTAATATCAAACAGCTTTTCTATCTTCATGCGGAATGAAGAAACGGATAGTTGATTATGGAGCATCAGACCATATGAAAGATGATTATAACATGTTTCATTCATATTTTCCTTGTTCTGGCCATGAAAAGGTTAAGGTAGTAAATGATGATTCTTCTTCGGTTGCAGTAAAAGGAAATATCAAAGCAACAAATTCTATGAAATTAAAGTCTATTCTACATGTTTTGAATCTAGATTGTAACCTCCTTTCAAATAGTAAATTGGCAAAAGAAGCTCATTGTAGTGATCATTTTTTCCCTACTTATCGTGTTATATAGAACCTATCATCGGGGAAGATGATTGATAGTGCTAAAGAGATAAATGGAGTGTACTACTTTGAAGATGAATAGTGTCATCCTACCTCCTATAACTTGGGTAATAGTGTGATTGTCCCTAAGAATGATGAACTATTGCTATGGCATAAAAGGTTTGGATGATAGTATATGTCACGTTTGTTCCAGATATTTCAACAAATAAAGATCTTTGTGTTCAATGTGAGGCTTGTGAATTTGCTAAGCATCAAAGAACTTCTTTACAAGGTCTTAATACAAATCCACAAAACCTTTTTCACTTATCCATAGTGACCTTTGGGACCCATCCCTTGTCACAAATAGAACCAATTCAAAGTGGTTCATTACATTTATCGTTGATCATACTCGTTTGTGTTGGGTATTTCTTTTGAAGGATAAAATTGAGGTCCCTACTGTGTTTATTAACTTTTATCATATGATCCAAAATACATTCCAAACAATTATTTAAGTCCTTCATAATGATAATGATATTGAATATTTTAATCAAAATCTCCATGAGTTCTTACAAAAACATGGAATTGTCCACAAAACTTGTGTCAATAGTCCTCAACAGGATCAAATTGTTGAACGGAATAGTAGACACCTTCTTGAAGTAGCTAAGGTCTTGATGTTCAATAGCAATGTTCTAAAAATTTTTTGGGGGGATGCTATCCTTACTGCAACCTACCTTATTAATCGAATGGCTAGTCCTGACCTTTTTTTCGAAACACCTCTTCAAAAATTTCAAGAAATCCATACTATCACCCATCTTGAAACTAATTTTCCTTTAAAGGTTTTCCGATGTACAATCTTTATTCACAGTCATTCACACAACAAACTTGATCCCAGAGCCAAAAAATGTGTATTCCTCGATTACTCTGCTACACAAAAGGGTTATAAATTTTATGATCCTATGTCCAACAAGTTGTTTGTCAGTTGTGATGTCACTTTCTCTGAGGCAAATTCCTTCTATCCCAAATATTCAATTAAAGGGGAGTATTGAAGTGAGTTTGGTGATGAATCTCAACCGTGTACATTTGTGCCTGAACCTTCTTGTACATCTGTTCCGGAACCTATCCTAACACCTATGTCCAATGCATCTCCTATAAAGGGAAATTCTGATACAGAAGTAGCCATGCCTGACAATACACTTAAAGTGTACTCTCGAAAGAAGAAAATAAGTAGTACACTCCTTGTTCCTGAAGCTATACCAATCTCCAAACCAATGCAGGTTTCTACTAAAGAAGCTCAGAGTAGTGATACAAAGGAACAAGAAGACAATACAGATCTAGAACTGCCAATTGCTTTAAGGAAGAAAGCTAGATCATGTACCATGCATCCAATTGAGAGGTTTGTCTCATATGATGCTCTACCTTCTCAATATAAATCATTTATTGCTAATCTGGACAGAATTGACATTCCTAATAATATCCAAGCTCTTAAAGTTCCAGAATGGAGAGAAGTCGTTTTCGAAGAAATAAGAGCACTTGAAAAGAATGAAACGGGGGAAGAAGTTGATCTGCCAAAAAGGAAGAAACTCGTGGGGTATAGGTGGATATTCACAGTCAAATATAGGGATGATGGCTCCATTGAGAGGTAT
The DNA here is from genome assembly GCA_024752395.1 of Erythroxylum havanense. NCBI lineage: Eukaryota > Viridiplantae > Streptophyta > Magnoliopsida > Malpighiales > Erythroxylaceae > Erythroxylum > Erythroxylum havanense. The sequence goes on from JANTNU010000009.1 coordinate 8,295,271, forward strand.
AAAGTGAGATTAGTAACAAAGGGCTATACTCAAACCTATGGGATGGACTACAAGGAGACATTTGCACCTGTGGCCAAATTAAACACTATCAGACTATTGTTATCTATAGCTGCTAACTTTGATTGGCCCCTTCAACAACTTGGCATTAAAAATGTCTTCTTGAATGGCGAACTGAAGGAAGAAGTATATATGAAACTTCCTCCAGGGTCTGATAAGGACGGAGGAGGAAACAGAGTATGCAGACTAAGAAAACTCTTATATGGACTAAAACAATCACCACAAGCTTGGTTTAAAAGATTTGCCAAAGTCCTAAAAACAGAATGTTACACCCAAGCTCAGTCTGATCATATAATGTTCTTCAGAATTAGAGAAGGTAAGAAGACAATTTTGACTGTGTATGTAGATGATATTGTTGTAACTGGTGATGTTGAAGAGGAAATGACAAGACTCAAGTCAGCTTTGAGGAAAGAGTTTGAAGTTAAAGACTTAGGAGAAATGAAGTATTTCCTAGGCATGGAAGTAGCTAGATCAAAGAAAGGGATTTACATCTCACAAAGAAAGTACATTCTTGATCTCTTGAAGGAGACAGGAATGTTAGAATGTAAACCAAACACCACACCCATTGAAAGTACAAAGTTTGAAGATGAAGAAGATAAACTGGTTAACCGTGAAGAATACCAAACACTAGTAGGAAGGTTAATTTATTTGTCTCATACTAGAACAAATATTACTTTCACCGTAAGTGTTGTGAGTCGATACATGCATGCACCGAAGAGTAAGCATTTTGAGGCAGTTTATAAGATCTTAAGGTATCTAAAAGGTACTCCTGGGAAAGGATTATTGTTCAAGAAGGGAGATCAAAGAATAATTGAAATATATACCGATTCAGATTGGGCAAGTTCAGAGGAAGATAGATGATCAACCACTAGATATTGCACCTTCATGTAGGGAAATTTGGTCACGGGGCAAAGTAAGAAGCAAAAGGTGGTAGCCAAGAGTAGCTAAACTTAGAGTAGTTGCAAAAGGAATTTGTGAAAGTCTGGTTGAAAAGAGTACTAACAAAATTGAAAATAAATTTTGAGTCACCTATAAAGCATTATTGTGATAACAAGGTAGCCCTAAGTGTGGCACACAATCCAGTCCACCATGAGAGAACAAAACATGTTGAAGTTGATCGACATTTTATCAAGGAAAGGATAGAAGAAGGAACAATATGCCTCACTTATGTACCAAAAAAGAAGTAGGCAACAGATGTATTACCAAAGGACTTCAAAGACAAGTATTTGAAGAATGTATTAGCAAGTTAGACATGATTGATATCTATGATCTAACTTGAGGGGGAGTGTGGTCAATATACAATGATATCACATAATAGTGTGATAATCTGATTGTAATCAGATTATATTGATTAGCTAGCACTATCTTAGGGATTAGTATTATCTTGGGATTATTTCCTTTTTTCGTATAGATGCTCTATCCCATTCATGTATATATGTACTACATTCTATAAGGAATAAACATACAGAGCAAAACAACTCTTATTCACACTATGGCTTGCAATGAACCAAAAGTTGAATACCTTAGCCACACTTGGGTTCTTGTCCATTTCCAAAACTTGCAAGCTCTGCAACTTAGAGAATGAATCTCACAAACACCTACTTTTAGTTGTCAATACACTTCCACTACCTGATCCTATCTTTAGAACTTGTGCATGCTGACAAATCAAAATGGCACTTGGAATAAGATAGTCAATTGGATGTGCAAGGATACTAGGGGCACAAATGACAACTCAACTCTCATTAGGAATGCTTTTTCCTGCCTTAGCTACTTAATCTGGCAGTTAAGAAATAGCAAAATGTACAGACAACAAGCAAAGAATCCTCAAGCACTCTCTGGCCTTCTCAAAGAGATGGATCTAGCTGTTGTTAAAACAAGAAGGAATTACTAAGATGGAAAATAGAAGAGTAGCAGAAAACTAGGGCCTGATTTGATGCTTAATCGAGTAGGTGCTAACCAGCCTGTATCTAAAATAGCAAGGCCATAGTTCTAGGATTCAGAGCCAATGATTCTTTGACTTGAGGCTCTTCAAGTGCATCCCATCTGCCACTAGTTGGAGAGCTTCTTATTTATGGAGAACTTGATTGTCTCTATAACTAATTGATATCTACATTGAGTTTCAAAATATGTTGTGTAATGGTTTTAGGCATGGTTTAAGTTTTCTGCTTGCCTTTAGACTTGGGGCTGTCAAGTTAGGTACAAGAATTTAGTACCTAACTTGAGAGGTGGAATAATTGAAGTTGTTAAATCAATGTCCACACAAACTGTAATCAAAACCAATCCCACAGTCAATATATAGAAAATCAAGATAAAATTTTGACTTACGTTCCAGAGAATCCGAGAATTCCAGCAGTCAGAAGACACCCAAACTGAAGGCAAAGAAAAAGAAAATTACAAAAAAGTTCACATATGGACATTGTTTACACTTCAAAAACAAGAAAGTTGAAATAAAGCAAGAAATGGGCAAAAGTGCAAAATGAGAAACTCACAATGTTGGGATTTTTGGTGACGGGGGCAGCAACAAGGGCTGCAGTGTGAACCAAATGGTAAAGAGACGCTGTTTGCCATACCTTCTCGCGCCCGTGCATATTCACATACATATAAGAAAACAAGATCAACCCCTTTCTTTACTCAACCAAAGCCAACTGATTAAAGTGTAACAATTGCAGAAAAGACACAACTGAAAATGAAAAGATCACCTCTTTATAAGCAGGATTTTGGGGTTTGAAGACGTGCGCACCATAAGTGCCCAACCCAAGAGCGGCCACTCCTGTCAAAATATATGAAGTAAGCAAAGCATAAAAGCCCAGATAAGAAATAGGTGGGAGGAAGAAGAAGAGGGAAAGTCCTGACCAGAGACAGCTGCTATTTTGTGCCACATAGAAGGATCCATACTTTTGCTTTCTTTTTTCCTTCGGGCTTCTCTGTATCTGATTGCTGGTTGACGCTCGATAGCTAGTCTCCCTAAATGTGGGAGAAATGGAACGACGAGACTAACAGAACACCGATGTCCTTTGCAATGGCTTAGGAAGACTGGAGTACTTCAATGGTTGACAACGGGGTAGCTGTTAATAATACATTTTTAAATTGATACTCGTTAAAATAATAAACCCACTAAGTTAATTTTTTTTTGGTTTTGACTTAAGTCAGTTAAAAATTTAACAAATTTCGATAAGATAATAAGATAATATATTTTCAAATTATCCCTATATAAATATAGGGTTCCATTAATATCATAAATTAATATCTGACTCATAAACAACCTTTTTATGTATAGAAATTTTGCTGATTTGTGTCGTTTAATATCCTTTTCTTTTTTTAGGTTGGTCGAAAGATATTTAACCAACCTTTTGAGTGTGTTTGAGATTGTACCTTGATTAATTTTTAAATGAAACTTTTTTTCAAGCCACAACTGTAAATCTTTTTGAATGCATGTCGAATGATCTCTTATGTACTCACGTAATTTTTTGCATATTTGATCCGTCATTGTTGATTTTGAGACATCTTTTAGATGAGGAGTCATTATTGGTGTGGTTTTAAGAAATTTTCTATCTTGTTTATAAAATATTTTCTATCTCCATCATATATACATATGTACATTAAATGTTTTTAGTAAAAATACAATAAATAATACTTAATTATTAAGAAACAATGAACATTATTTATTAATTTTCATTAATATTATGTACAATGAATCTATATTTTAGATTCATTCAGTTACTATGAAACATGAATTTTTCTAAGATACAATACTTTTTGATGTAATCAAATTTTAACTTCAATCAATTACAAAAATCTCTTTAAATTAATAAATATTAATTTATCGGTTAATTAATGTTTCTATAAAATAATAAATATCATGATCCCAACAATATTAATTTATAGAGGTTTTATTGTAGTAAATGTGGGCTTTTGTTACCACTACTCCAACTATGTCATTAGTTGTCGAGTTCGAGAAAATATTTTTAAGCCTCTTCCTTTTGACCTCCAGAGGCTGATCAAAGTATAAGTTGCATTGACACTTGATTCTTACAACCCTTGTTGGACCTCGAACTTTTCTTCGAATGTAGAAATATGAAATGAGAAATTTTGGCGATTATTCATGTGTAAAAAAAGAAGAATTCTTGCATTTGAAATGAAGTGGAAAGGATAGTTAGGACAAGATAGGTTATATGTGAAATATTGGAAGTTATAAGTTGAAATATGATCACTAAGTATGCTTCGGTATTTTAATCATAACTTTTTCTCTAGTTATCCGAATGAGGTGATTCTTAATTTGGATTAAACTAGAAAAATAGGGTTATAAATTGTCTGATAAAATTGAGTTCTAATTCAGTCTCTAAGAAAGTTAATTTTTGGGTGGAATTTGAGCATAGCATATTGTTTCAGCATAAGAACAGTTTGAAAATGTTTGGTGTATAACTTTCAGAGTACTTAACTGAATTGAATGATTTTAGTTTCATTGGAAAATTAAGACAACGAAGAACATTTTTCTAAAGGAAGTGCTATCAAATTCTTTCAATTTTTTCATGACAATTAGTCAAGAAGTTAAAAGTATAAGATGTTAGTTATAAAGACAAAAGAGGGTAAATATGGAAAGACTACTTAAATGAGGAGCAAAATGGGAAAAAAAACTAAAATGTTGTCTTGAAATAAGAAGAGGAAGAGAGAAGGTGTCGTGAAAAGCAAAGGGGAAGAGAGAAAAAAAAACGTAGAGAAAGAAGAGAAGAAGGAGAAAATCGTGGAAGAAGAGAGAAAAGGAAGAAAGAAGGAGAAAGAAGGGGAAAAATCATCTTGTTAAGGTAAGCTCCATGTTATTTTCTTCTTGTTTGGGTTGAAAAAGGAAGTA
>JANTNU010000009.1:8376043-8390850 GCA_024752395.1 Erythroxylum havanense
GTGCCTAAATGTTGGGATCGGGTCCGCGGTTTGGGGCGCTCGGCGCGGGCGCGACCCGAGGGGCCGCCTCGGGATTCAGACATCCGGGGCCCGGGCCCAACATGGCGTGCTACATTACTCAGTCAAATCTTAGTAAAAATTTGTTTTTTAAACCTACACATACATTATAAATATTATGCGGAAACAATTTTCATAACAAGACCTAATCATTTATACAGAAATTTAGAAATACATAATTTTATATAAAAATTTTCAGACACTAATGCAGACGCAACTGATCCCGACCTCTTCTCTTACTCGTAAGTGGTCATTATATGCCCGTTGCCTAACGGGGTATTCTTCTGAGTCCTGAAAAATAATTGCAAATTTTGGGTAAGTTTTGCGAACTCAATGAGTGACCATCATTGATGGTCCACTCTATTCATGCAACAACATCAATTTACATAACATATATTCGCATTGTTGCTTATTTGATTACATTTCACAATTTGCATAACTCTAACTATATTTCATGATAAATTTTCACAAAATTGCACATTCACATTTTTACGGAAATCCACATTCATAATATCATAATTGATACATACACAACACAATTCCTAGCAACCTTGATCGGATGCCACTGGTTATGCGTCACTTTCTTAGAGATAAGTAAAGACAATTTCTCCAGGCACAACACAAAGAGATACGGGGATAATGGATCTCCTTGATGTAAACCCTGAGTAGGAGAGAAAGTCGGAAGACGACAACCATTCCAAACAATCGAGAGTCGTGAACTAGAGACACACGACATGATAAGGGCCACAATCCTTGAGGGAAAACCAAAATCAAATAGAGTTTGATAAAAAAAAAGGCCAATCGACTCTGTCATAAGCCTTAGCCAAATCAATCTTCATTGCAAGATAACCCATTTTCCTCTTAATCTTATGGATAGTATGCATTAGCTCCTTAGCAAGGATAATATGTTCTGAGGCAATTCTACCAGGGATAAACACGCCCTAAGTGGGGTTAATGATGGAGTCCAACATTGGACGAAGGAGTTGAACTAGAACTTTGGTAAGAATTTTATAGCATACATTGCAAAGACTAATAGGGCGAAATTGAGTCATGGAAACAAGATGCTCATTTTTTGGAATTAGGACCACCAACGCTTCAGCAAGCTCGGTAGGGCAACAACCTGTGACAAAAGCTTGATTAACCATATGAAACACAATATCTCCCACAATAGGCCAGTACCGCTTATAGAAGATTGGTTGGAAACCATCCGGGCCAGGGGCTTTATATGATTTCATGGATTGGACTGCAGCAAGCACTTCATCTTTCGAAACTGGTCCCAAAAGTGCCTGAATATCCTCCATAGATAATCTGGGATGATCATTTACCTGAGGAAAAGGCATAGTGATATTCTCAGTGGCACAAAAAAGTTGTTTGAAAAAATTGAGCACTGACTTTGGAGCTCTTGTGCATCAGAAATCCATGAACTGTTTTCACAACGGAGACGTTCAATCCTGTTCCGTTTGCGGCGGCAGATAGTCGTAGCATGAAAGAAACGAGTACTTCTATACCCAAATTGTAGCCATTGCACTTTGGATTTTTTAAACCAAAAAACCTCCTCCTGCCGTAGAATGTCATTATACTCGTCTATGAGCTCCTGTTCCAGATTACTAAGAGAAACAAAATCCCTGAAAGATAGGAGTTTTTTCAGCCCCTCTAACCGTGATAGAATTCGTTTTTTCCTGTAGAAAATATTTCCAAAAGTTTCCTTATTGAATTTCAAAGCAGCTTCCTTAACATTTAACAGCCCCTCCTATAGTGATGTATGGTTCAAGTTCCAAGCTGCAGCTATGACTGAATAAAAATCCTTGTGCATGGCCCATGCATCCTAAAAGTGAAAAGGGCGAGAGGTGGCCGGTGGAATAAAACGAAAAAGTTTCAAATAGATTGGGTTGTGGTCCGAGCAAGTACATGGAAGGTGATGCAGAGATGCTTCAGGGAACAAAAGGCGTCAATCTGAATTACATAGCACCCTATCTAGTCTAACAAAAGTAGAAAGGGCACCATGTCGTCTCTGTCGAAAAGTAAACGGATTCCCCCTAAAGCAAACATCCACCAACTCACAGTTATCCCAGTTCCACTTAAAATTCAGTGCTCTATGTAGACAAAACACCCCACCTCGTTTCTCACTGGACCCTGCATAGTCATTAAAATCCCCAATTAGTAGCCAGGGTCTATCCACTGCCCTGTGAAGTCGCTTCGTCTCATGCCAAAAAACAGTCCGTCCCGAAGCTTGGGGGCTAACATAAATGGCAGTTAGGTACCAAACTTGACCAAGGCAATCCAAAACAAGGAAGTGGATAAATTGTTTGTGCGTTACTAACACCTCAAGATGGAAAGAGGAGGCCTACCAGAGACACCAAATCCCCCAGAAAGACCTGTGGAATCAACACGAACAACATTATCAAATCCAATAGATTCTGAAATTCTATCAGCTTTAGCACCCGAGATTTGAGGCTCCATAATAATCAAGATATCAGGTTTATGTTTGCAGATAAGGTCTTTAACCCCACAAGAAAAATCAGGTTTAGCCGCTCCTCGACAATTCCAAGATAAAATATTAAATGTATTAATCATTAAACTGAGAGGAAATTGATGTAGGAACCATAGCCAGTCAGGCAACACTGCTCGAAACCATATCAACATCCACCTCATTATCTAAATCAATCCTTAAATTAGCTTCATCTTCCCTATGGTCAACTGTTTGGACATCAGCCATATTATCAGGAGCAAGATCCTCTTGACCATGATCAGGTGGTTCGGCGTCCTGATAAGTTTTATCCTGGCTTTGGCTACTCCCCACATGCACCACCGCAGTAGAGATAGGGAGACCAGGAGGAAGAGGAGTATGTTGGAAGGCGTGCCAAAATTTGGAGGCCACTGTTTGAACTAAATTCTCATTTGAAGGGCGACGCAATATGGTGACTAGTTTCCTCGAAGAATTCTTTTCCAACATCGACGCCTGGAATGAAAACTCTGTATTGGATGTAGGTGCTATGTCAGTCGATGTACGCAACGCATGAGAGATAGGTATAGTAGATTAGGGAAAGGGACTGCTAGTCGTCTGGGCCACGTCCTTCCTCTTGGATTTCTTTACATTTGATCCACTAGCCTTACCAATTGCAAATTTATAAGCTGGTGTACTCTCCTCTTCATGGCCCAAGTCAACAAAGGCCCGTAAGCTAGCAGCCTCATAATCATTATCGTTCAAAGGGGAGTAACAGTTAGTAGAATGGCGCGAGATTTTAGGGGCAGAATCGGATTGCCTATTCCTTTGATTTCGCCAAAGTTTTTTCTCTACAACCATCCAGGCACCAACCCGGGATTATGGGCTTGATTGACGTTATCACTCTTGTGCATAATCTGAGTCACCGTCTCACCACCGCCCATGGCAGTCACTACTGGCTGAGCCTCCTGATCCTGACTTACTTCATCTGTTAAAGTAACAGGGCACACATTCTCCTTATGCACATACTTTCCACACTTGAAACAAATAGTATAGAGGCCTTCATACTCCACATTATATGTACGCCCATCAACCTCAATTTGCCCAATTAGAGGTTTAGCTAGATCAATATCAACACAAACCCTTGCAAAACGCCCCCGATTTGCAAGGGTGGTATTCTTGTCAACTTTAATCGGTTGACCCACTCCAAAAGCTAATGCCATCAACAAATCTTCATCATAATATTGAACCGATATGTCAGGGAAACGAACCCACACAAAAGTAGAATCAACAGAGGCATGAGAGGCAGAGAAGTTTGGTGTCCATGGACGGACTGTAAGGTAGTGATCAAAAATCAACCAAGGGCTGCCCCCAACAACAGTATCAAAATCAGATTTTAAATCAAATTTGATCAAGTAGTAATCATGACCTATATCCAGAATATCAAATCCACCACAAGGAGACCATAATTGCTCTATCTTTATGTAGAGAACTCTGAACGAAATTGTACGCCCTAGCAGTTTCACTACCACTGATTGGCGCCATGGAGTCTCCAGTCGTGCTAAGTAATTGGGGTCAACCTGAAACGTAGGAAAACCCTGATCACCATCCTTAAAGCCCTTTTTCACTAAGCCTGCAGCAATAAGATCGATTGGAACTCTTTCTTGGGCAGCATATACACGCTCTTTATCTCTTTCCCGACTCAGAACTTTATCCTTCCAGGAAGTAAATCCTGTGCCTACCCCTGGTCTTGAGGACGAAAGACCCATAGGAGGCGGATGTCGCTGATGATCCGGTGGTTTATCTGGTGGTCTGGTCTTTTTGTTTGGTCTAGAGTCAATTGGAGAGAGGCGTTCCCGAATGTTCTGGCTTATGAGAGGCGTTTGATAGTTTTTTTTTTTTTAATGGCCCCTCCTGTTATAGTTGCACATGCAACTTTTATTTTAATTCAAGTGACAGATTCTTGATCATGGGAATGTGAAGTCAATTACGTGCAAATAAAAATGATCATCTTTCCTCTACCATACATGTATACACTTGTTTTTCTTTTCTTAATACGTACCCTCATAATTCATCTTACATACGATTATATATATATGAGCTTACTAGAAGAGAAGACTACATTAAACACTAATTCGGTGCCATCAACTTGCTGAATTTTTCTCACCATCATTGACCTCATCAAAGAAGGGGTCCTTCAAGAGAAGAGTTGCTGAAGGTCTTGCCCTATGGTCAGCTATGCATTTCTCAATAAAGGCCTTCACATCTGGATCTTCTATTTTGCTCAGGGCCTGAGGCTTTACTCCTGCGGTCACCTTCTTGTAAATCTTTGCAACACTGTCACACTCACTGTAAGGAATTTCCATTGTCACCATCTCAAGCAAGCACATTCCGAAAGAGTATATGTCTACCGTCTCAGTGTAATCTTCCTCGTACAGCTCTGGGGCCATGTACTCTGGTGTCCCTATGATTGTATGAGCTACATGGTTCTTGTCTACTATGGTTGCGAACCCCAAATCTCCTATTTTCACCTGTAAATTTAGACCATTAAGAAGTCAGACAAGCTCAGCCTCGAGAAATACTAATTCAACTTGTAAATGCAAATTGAACAATGTAGTTGCAGTCAAAAAGAGCTAATAATGAGCTTAGGAACAGATTGCAAGTACAATACCTGCCCAATGTTCCCATTTACGAAAATGTTACTGCAATTAAGATCTCTATGAATGATGCACGGATCATGCGTATGAAGATACTCCAATCCCTCAAGCACCTGCTTGGACCACTTCTTCAAGGCCTTTAAAGACACATGGGTATGTGTCTTCCTGTAGTTTCTCAGATTTCCGGAGGTGCAGACCTCAGTAATAAAATTAAGTTTGCAATGCTCATGATCCAACCAGGCACTGTAACAAACTATAATATACATGTTCTTCAATGATCTCAGCAACTGAACCTCTGAGTGAAGTCGGTTAATGAGCACAGGGTCTTCATAAAATGGCCTCAGGCCTACCTGATTCCAAGCCACTTCTGTGCCCTCTTCCTTGTCAAATGCTCTATAGACCTTCTTTATGGCACCCACACCAAGAAGGTCAGCATACCGCCCAAACCGTCCGGTTGGGTCAACTTCAACAAATGGTTCACCTTCTCTCTCAGACGAACTGGGTCTTACTGCTGGCATCTATAAATGTTGAAGAAAGATGTTTAAGTGAAAGGCATGCATGAGGAGAAATCGATAACCATATTATGCACCAAAATTATTGCATACAACAAAAACGAGAGAGAGATCCCTAAGATGAAAAGGAATATAAAAGAGAAAATAAGAACAGTAAACAATAATCATATCAGCTCGACAAACGAAGATTAAATGCAATCAGAAAAACACACTTAATAAGTCTTTTTCTTTCTTCTAATTGTCAAAAAGGGAAAGCAAATAAAAACAGGAAATCCAGGAAGTCCGAAAGCTGCATCCTCTTCCAGGAACATCATCATGTCGAAGAACACGACAAAAGGCAAAGAGATGGGTTTGGGTTACCTTCGGAATTTGAGAGATTATTACGGCAGAGGTAGATGGAGGAGGAACAAGATTGCAACTTGACTGAAGAAGTTTTGGTTTCATGTCTCTCTTTTATACATACTTCTTCCCTACCTTATTTGTTATTTCTAACGACGCCGCCGTACGTTTCGCTCACATGTGCTACATAACTGGTTGTTACTTGTTCATTTTGGACTGTGAACGAGTCCTCTAGACGATGCAGTAACATATTACTAGTAATGTTGGCACGTTCTACGATTGATTTTATTGAAGTGGATCTGGTTCAACGCAGAAAGTGGACATTTTGTGCTTTATGTAAGAAAAAGACCAAAAAGCTTCAATCACACAGTTTACCTGCCTGCCTTCTGACACCATTGTACATTGAATTTGTTACGAAACTGTACTTTGTTGCATTGGACTATCGCTTCCTTTACGCATCACACCTGATACTTCACATGGAAACACGTCCACCAGGAACAAAATCCTCTGTTACCAAATACTCTAGTTCCTCTGTTTTCGTGCAATCTCATCCATTCAATCAATGATGAATAACATTGCTTTTGAAACCGTCCACCAGAACTACGGATGGTCCATACTCAGCCATCGTTTAAGGGCAAAAAGAAGATAGGCCAGCTATTACTCACACCCTCAGACAGAGTTGCTGTCTTTTTCATTTTGTTGTTGTAAACGCAGAAGTGAGATTATGATTTGATAACTTAACTAGATGGATTCGTAAGACCATATTAGAACTAGTGCATTCTTACGAGGCTGCACAGCAACGATAACTTCGTAGCTTTACAAGATATCAGACAACTCTTTTATTTTCCTAACTACGACCAACAACATTATCAAACTTACTTTTTGTTATTGTGTTAACAAGAAACATCCAGTGTCCTTTCAAAATGGAAAGCAACTAGTACTTCTAAGTAGATCGAAAAGTCGAGGGATGGCAGACTTCTTGTGAAAGATATGACAGCTCTTAGAAATGACAATCTTTGGTTTGGAATTCTCTCTCTGTCTCCGTATATATATATGTATATATATATATATATACATATATGTATATATATATATATATACATATATATGTATGTATACATACATATATGTATGTATGTATACACATACATATATATGTATGTATACATACATATATGTATGTATGTATACACATACATATATATGTTAGTACATAGTGGGAGCTTTATTACATACCCCAGATCTACATGAAATAATTAAAAACGAAGGTAATACAAAATACTTGAATTTCGGTTCCATCTCTGATTCCGATGTCGATTCCGAGTTCTAAACGTCTCCGAATCTCCCGGGATCTTTAGTGGAAAATGATCACTGACTCACGGGCTAGACCTTTCTACAGTTTCTTCATGTCACGAGCTTCCCTAACGAATCAGAAATCCCTATGCTCGTGAATGAACTCTTGAGTAACTGCAAGAGACCTTAACCTTTATATAACTTCCATATCGAGCTTCCCCATCACAAGGTCGATATGGATCCGGTCTACACTAATCAAGATGCATTTTTCATCCATACTTCGACCCATTAATCTAGATCATTTATTGGGCCACTTTATTATCTTTATCTAGATCAAATGGTGTAACTTAACCGGTAATTTATTTAAAACTCAAAATTGCAATTAATGTTATTCCAACTTTATGAGACATGGACAAAATTGTCCCTAAGGATAAAAATGTCTTACAATCTCTCCTTTGGACAAGTATTAATTGCAGTAGACTTTAGTTTTAAAATAATTTAAAAACTCGATTAAGCCACGCTACTATATAGTCAACTAAGTTTTAAAAATAAACATTTGATCCAAAGATAATGAAAGTCCATCATTATATCCCGTAAGGCTTTCAGTACTGAAAAGCATCAGATGCATGTGTCCTGTGTGACACAGATCTAATATAATCACAAATACCTAATACCTCACTAACATGAACGGAAAAATAGAGTGTGGCAAACTAAGATGATACCTTATGATCTAATTGTATCATCTTCATTTGTAGGTCTAGATTTTTCCATCTTTATGCTAAACCCCATGTGCTAAACTACATTAGAGAAATCCTGTTTTCTCTCACCAAATGCTAAACAGTATTAAAGAAAACCTTTATGTTCTCCAATTGAATGCTAAACTGCATTAAAGAACTTTTATGGGATTAAAAACTTATATCTCCTATGTAGGGGTGAGCATTCGGGTAATTCGAGCCGGATTTTTACTGTTTGGGCCCGACCCGAATTACCTGAAATTTTTTTTCTCTTACCCGGCTCGAACCCGAACCCGAACCCGAACTTTCAATTACCAGAACTTACCCGGCCCAATTTACCCGAATTACCTATTTATCTGGCCCGATTTATTCGATTTACCCGAATTATCCCGACCCGATTTACCCGAATTATCCTAATTACCCTATTTCATAATTTTTTTAAACCTAATTTGGATAATCGGGCCGGCCCGAATTTTTTCGGAGTTACCCGTCTCGGCCCGAAAATAATTTAGGTAATATCCGGGCCGGCCCGAATTACCCGAAATTTAGCATTTGCTTACCCGAATTAATTCGGGCCGGGCCGGGTAATCGAGCCGGCCCGAATAATGCTTATCTCTACTCCTATGTCATATCAAACTTTATAGATATCTATGCTAAACTGTATACGTCTAAATGACATAGACACAAGGTCAATCTGTATATATGCCCAATGACCTTCAAATGCTTAAGATTGACACAAATTTTAAGACTTTCATATATACTATGACAATGTATGATGACACGTAATACTGAGGATAAACTATGATCATCTTCATCAATGAACCATCATACTATCATAATACTTCAAAATGTACAAATGTACATGGAACAAACATAACGATCCCATAACCGACAGTGTTTAATGACATCAAAACACCTATACTGTATACTTGTATGATAAACACAAGTGGGTGAAGTTCTTTAGTTAAAGGATCGACTTACAATTCCTCAATTTATAAATGCTATAAACCTTAATGTCACTTTTCGTGACCCTGTGATATTCTTCGTTATCATTAAACAACACTGTAAGAAGAATGCCACAGTAAAATCAAATGGGTCTAGCTACTGAATGGACCACAGACCATTCAGAAATTAAATTTCTGAGTTAAACCGTCTGCGAAGCAACCCCTTAACATGTACTCTGCATGCTAGGTCGAGGAAGTTACACGTATCTTTATGACACACTTCTACGACATTATACCATCTGCAAACTTGAGTTGTAACCTTAAGTGAACTTTCGATCATCAGAACACATAGCTCACTTTAAATCTAAATTCCCTACGAGATTTGGTCTGTTGATTTTTCTATATATCAACATATAATCCTTAAGTCCTTCAAGTATCTTAACGTTCACTAGACTGCATTCCAAAAGTCTATAACTGGATTAACCAGATATTGACCAAATAGTCAAATAGTAAATGCAATGTCCCATCTAGTACATAGCCAAGCATACATCATCTATACACCATACTAGAATACGGAACATTCCTCATAATCTCTCTCTTTACTTTATTCTTTGGGTACTGTATCAAAGATTATCTTTCACTGTGAGAGACAGGTGTTACTATAGGTTTACTGTCAACCGTATTAAACCTTTGTAACACATACTTAATGTATGCATTTTTTGAGAGATCTGATGAGTGTTGAGATATATCCTGGTGAATCCAAATATCTAGGACAAAAGATGCTATAGTAAGGTCCTCTATATTAAGATTTTTGACCAAAAGTTGCTTATCCTCGTACAACATGATCAAGTCTTGATGTGAGCAATTTACCATTCTCATACAATAATAGGAAGATAACTTTGCTCCCTTCAACTTCATAGTACAAGCATCTTTGACTTTATTTTCCAAGAAGCCGGAGGAGGCCTTAACCTCACCAATTGTAAGGTATCACTTTCAGGAGGTTTATTGTAAACCATATATTGATCTGCATAACTCGCAAACCATGTTGGTACTGTCTGGATCCTGAGACCCTACAGATTGTACCGTATACACTACTTTATAAAGGTTCTTACTCAGGAAGGCGGTTTTGACAGCTTTCTGATGTAACTCTATATCATCATAAGTTACAATTGTTTTTATCACTCAAAATGTATCCTACGAGGATATGAGAGAAAGGTAACTCAGTCTTTTCCCCGAGTGAACCCTTATGCAATTGAGCAAGCCTTTAAACCGTTGAACTTTATTCTAAAATCCTTTAGGTCTCAAACTTTATTTACAACTGAAGAGCTTGTAGTTCCTTATGCAAATCAACTAACTCCTAGACCTTGCTATGGTTCATGGCTTGTATCTCGTCATTCATCGCATCCCACCACACATCCGCATTGGGTCCAGAAACAACTTTTGTAAAACTAAATGGATCCGTAGTATGTCTAATAACATAGTCCAGTATACCTAACAGACTATGTTGTCAGATGGGATAGTAGGTCGTCTCAATCCAGCAGATTTACTTAACCTTATTAGATCTTGTACCCCCAGGAATCCCTCTATGTGCACAAGTATGTGTTCCTGTTCCTATACAGGTATGGTACAAAAATATAGATCCACTGGATCCAACTGTATGAGCTACGGGTACGGGATAACTATAGTATCTGCCCTACTATCATCTGAAAGGTCAAAAGACCTACCATCATCATAGACATAGTATTCCAAAAACTTGACTGTTTGTGATTCCACTATTATGGTCCCTCCTTATCTACAGTAAAAGCTGTAGCCCTAAGTGGTTGAGATATTTTATTAAATAGCAATTAAAGGAACGAGTATGCAATATATCTTTATAAGGATTATCCTACCTCAGTAGGGCAGCCTTTTACACAATTGTGCGCATGGTTGAGTTCTTCAACTTCTAGATAGATAGATTAGTCCTGCTTTACGTTGACTTCTTTAAGTCCTTTATGGTGGAGCTATGTCTTTCGACAATACACCATTTTGCTCAGAAATACTTGGCATAATGAACTAAGCCACTATTCCAACTGACTCCATATATCTGACAAACGAACCTTTTAAAGTCATGAAACATCATGTCTGCCATGATGTTCTCCTCTACGGTCAAATCTAACTATCTTGATGAATTTTCCCAATTGGTTCTCAAATTTCAGACTTTAAGCAAGAACACATGACTTTGATAAGAATAATCATCAAGAAATATCAGAATACTTTCATAATTGCACAATGCAATTGTATGAGGTCTACCGATATCTTTATGTATCAGACTCAACAAGTTAGAAGTGTGAATTGACCCCATTGTCCTTATTAGCCAACTTACCCCTATGACGGTCAGTACATGCTCCAAATCATCTTAATCTAGAATTGAGAAATGGTTTCCCTTATCAATCTTTCAATCCTAGCTCTAGAAATGTGGCTTAAACTTTTATGTCGCACCATGTATGACTTCTCATTCATCAAGTCCTTCATACCTTGTTTAGCATGATACGAAGAAGTGTATATCTAATTCGGGATAAGACACATTTTATACAAACCATATGACAAGAAAGATGCACTTTTATGTTTTGCATTAAACTACAACTGTATAACAGAAGTATTAAATGCAAAACGTCAATCTTTAGTATCCTTAATTGATCAAAAGATCACATATAAAATGTTTCATGTAAATCCTAATGAACCTTACTATAAAGTTTAATACATACACCACTTATAGATATCACTTCCACATTTTTATTGTTGTGAACCATCAGTTCCTCCTTCCCTTTATTTGGCTTTATCCTGGATATGAACTACTACATTGTGGATGCACCCTGATTAGATGTTTCACTAAATAGTCACCTATACTTAATGCGACTATCACAAATTAATTCATAATTGATAAACCAAAGAATAACCTGATGGTCACAGTCTTCCCTTAAACCTCATACCGCTGGTTTCTTTATGTCCAAGAGATCTTTACCAGAGCTAGTTTGACCTGCGTCAGAATATGGAGAAGATTTGAACTTTCTACCTTTAAACTTAATGGGCTTCGTCTTTGTCTTCCCTTTAGCTGCTTCGAGGACTGTAGGAGTAACAACTTGAGTTTCTCTACCTTAGCAACACAATGGGATATCAAAGCACTGAAGTCTCAATATCTTCACCTACTGTGAAAATAAATTATTCTTGATAAGTACTCCATTACTCCCCTTTTCCTCTACATACTTTATGGAGAATAATACTTTCATTAAGGCACTCTTCTCAACACCGGATCAGACTGTGTACCTCTGGGAGACATTACCAAGAAACTCCTTCATTATGCATGTGTCCGAAAGTTCACTTTGCAGATGGTAAGGATTGGATTTCTTAATAGTCATCAGATATAATCTGTTAGACTGATCCTAGGCTTCATCGGCTACTTTATGAGCTGTCAATCTCATAGATGTAATTGGAGATGGCTTACATGTCCATATGGCCATTTCAAATACAGCTATCTCCATAACCTTCAAAACATCCTCCGTCTAATTCTCCGTCTAATTCTTTATATTGAAACCAGCAAGGGTTTTAATGGTGACATTGATTTAGTTGACTGCAAAGGTGACTTTATGATGATAAACTTTAAATCAGCACTAATATAGGACAACAGCAATACTAAAGCCATTAATATTATCTTCCCTGAAAATCCGATCACAAATATTATAAAACACCTTTGGGTTGAATACATAATATATACAATTAGACTTCCACACATAAAAGCGATCGGAGTACAAATTATCAACTCTCATGACACTACCACCTTTGGGTGAATAGATCACTTGAGCAACAACTTTCCTCCATCTAATGCCCTTATGTACATCTCAAAATTTTATGTAAGGCCAACACCTTTGGGCAGAATAACCAAATATAAAATCAGAGACATCCCTCAACATGCAAGCAAAACAATTCAGAATACTGACTTGATAGGCCACTTTGGTGACTACATTCTCATCAGCATCCAAAAAGTCCACAAACACAAGGGATACATCTTTATGGGCATATTGTATGTGACAATGCAACCTCAATAAATGCAAAAATCCTAATGCACAATCTCATTATCTCACACACGTGCTGAAGACATTCTCCGAAAACTTCATTCGAGACTTTCGTAAATGAAAAATCTATATAAAGTGACTATCGTGCGCCATCGGATACTGAATCGACCTCCTGAGATACGACAACCTCATGTATCTCCCTTATAGCAAGTTCATTGCATGCAAATTCACTCAAAAATGGCTTCAGAATGTCTCAATTCCTATTTTTGATTGATTATCATGCAATCCTGAATGCTAACAATGAGACCCGAGACACGAGACCTCATGTATTTCCCTCATACAAAGTCCAAAGCATGAAAATTCAATTGAAATCGGATTCAGAATACCTTAATTCCTTTTTCTGGAGTTAAATTTTAATTTATCACAAATGTAATAAATCCAAAAATAGAAAAAGGTTACTTTATAAATTTTTCGGACCCGAAAACTAACTCAAAACACTCTGGGGTACCTTACGAGAAATCTGGAATGTTTTGGGGTTTTTTTTTTAATCACGGGAGGCGCGTGTGCTAAGCACCCGTGTGGCCAGATGCACCACACAAGCGTCTGGCGTGTGCGCAGATGCACAGACACTATACGACGTGTGCCTTGCATGTGCCTGATACGTGTCGCGCATCTGACTGGCCACATGTCTGCCGTGTGGACAGTTCGGATGGGCGTGTGCGCGCTGTTCCACACGAATCGGTGAGTGGGTCACAAATCGCACACACGTCACCCGTCCGCTGGAGCGACGTGGCACGTCACGATTGACACGTACGTCACACGCACGGTCCGTACGCTTGTGCTCCAATAAGCTACAGTGACGTTAGGCACGTGTGGCACACGTGCTCAACATTCTCCCGCTCCTCCGACATCGGGCACGATTTCTGACATCCTGGATAGTTATTTTTCATTCTGTTCAGGCCATTTTTAACCTATTTTTCGTAGCTAACCTCATGTATACCACTTTTACGTAATTATATACGTAAAAAAACTGATAAATGAATCAAAAACTAAGGAAAACCAAATGAGATAAAAAATCAAAAAACCTTCATTTCTGGCAATTTGATCACGTAACCGCTTTGATACCACATGTTAATACGTAGTGGGAGCTTTATTACGTACCTCGGATCTACATGAAAGGATTAAAAATGAAGGTAATGCGGAATACCTGAATTTCGGTTCCATCTCTGATTCTGATGTCGATTTCGAGCTCCAAACGTCTCCGAATCTCCTAGGACCTTTAGTAGAAAGTGATCATCGACTCACAAGCTAGGCCTTTCTACAGTTTCCTTAGATCACCAGCTTCCCTAACAAGTCAGGAATCCTTATGCTCGTGAATGAACTCTTGAGTAACTGCAGGAGACCTTAACCTTTATATGACTTCCATATCAGGCTTCCCCATGACAAGGCCGATATGGACTTGGTCTACACTAATCGGGACCTATTTTCATCCAGACTTCGACCCATTAATCTAGATCATTTATTGAGCCACTTTATTATCTTTATCTGGATCAAATGGTGTAATTTAATTGGTAATTTATTTAAAAACCAAAATTGCAATTAATGTTGGTCCAACTTTAAGAGACATGGACAAAATTTCTCCTAAGGACAAAAATGTCTTACAATATACATATACATATATAAGTATGTATATATATATATGTGATCGCGGCTCTGTCGATGCGATCTTACGATCGATCCTTGGAAACCGGTCAAATAGAATGAATTCCAAGATTGCGG
>JANTNU010000009.1:8390950-8401872 GCA_024752395.1 Erythroxylum havanense
TCCAAAATTATAAAATCAATAATGTCACTCTCCAAATAAATTTTTAAAATCAATAACCCACAATTCTCAACCCATTCACAAGTAGAACCAAATATACCGGGAATGTCAATGAATGCATATACAAAAATTTCATGTGCCATAAATTCAGTTTTCACAATACAAGTATGTCACAAAATGCATGAATATGCAATTGCATTACTAAGCTCTCACTAAACACCCATATTTCCTATTTTACCCTTCTCGCTGGTACCGGGATGTTACAATTGGTCTAAGCTTCAACGTAGTTAACAATGCTTCATTCTGTCCCGAACTTAGCTCAACATCTAGGGCTCTTAGTTGAACAAGGTTTGGTAACCTCGATGTTTGAATTTGTGCCTCAATGCTATTAGATTTTCTGCTTAATGCATCAACTACAACATTAGCCTTACCTAGATGGTATTCAATCATGCAATTATAATCCTTAAGCAACTCAAACCAACTCCTTTGACTTATATTTAGTTCATTTTGACTCAACAAATATCTCAAACTTCTATGATTTGTAAATATCTGAAGCATCTCACCATATAAATAATGTCTTCAAATTTTCAAAGCAAACACCACTTCAACAAGTTCTAAATCATGAGCTAGGTAATTGAACTCATGAGATCTTAACTGTCTCAAAGCATATATAATCACTTTATCATACTGCATCAAAACACACCCTAATCCCTGATGTGAAGCATCATTATATACAACATATCCTCCAGATCCAGATGATATAGCTAATACTGGTGTCAAATTTAATCCATGTTTCAACTCCTCAAAACTCATTTGACACTCATCAATCCATCAAAATGATACATTCTTTCTTAGAAGCTTTATCAAAGGGGTTGAGATCAATGGAAACCCCTCAACAAATCTCCTGCAATAACTTGCTAATTTAAAAAAACTCCGAATCTTAGACACATTTCTAGGTGCTTCCCACTTCATCAGTGCCTTAAATTTCTTTAGGTCTACCTATATGCCCCGTCCAGATACTATATGACCCAATAACACCAATTGATCAAGTCAAAATTTGTACTTACTAAACTTGGCATATAATTGCTTCTCCCTCATTATCTGTAAGACAAAACTCAAATGCTCATAATGTTCCTCTCTACTCCTTGAGTACACCAAAATATCATCTACAAATCTAATCACAAAATGATCTAAGTAAGGTTAGAATACTTTATTCATCAATATCAAAAGGCATTACCAAAAACTCGAAGTGTCCATATCTGGTTTTGAATTCACTCTTTGGTACAGCTGCTTCTACGATCTTTAATTGATAATACCCAGACCTCAAATCCAGTTTAGTAAATACCTGAACTCCCTATAATTGATAGAGTAAATCATCTACTCTCGACAAGGGATACTTATTCTTCAATGTCACTCGATTCAATTGCCTATAATCAATGCATAATCTCAAGGTTCCGTCATTCTTCTTCACAAACAAAACTGGAGCTTCCTAAGGGACACATTGGGTCTAATAAAAACTTTATTTAAAAACTCCTGCAACTAAGTCTTAAATTTCTTAAGTTCCACAGATGTTATCATATACAGAAGAATAGATATAGGAGCAATACCTAGAACTAAGTCAATAGTGAACTTCGTTTCTCTATCTGGGGGCAATCCTAGTAATTTAGTGAGAAATACATCTAGGAAATCCCTAACAACATGAATATCCTGAATTATTTGCTCAATTTGGGTGTCAGTCACATCGGCTAAATAAGCTTCGCATCTATTTCAAATAAGCTAAGAGGCATTCAATGATAAAATCAATATGACTGGCACTGCTTGACTAACACCTCGAAATATAACCTTTGGTTGATTAAGAGATTCAAGAATAACTTCTTTAATATAACAATTCATCATAGCCATATGAACAGTAAGTCAGTCTATGAGGTCTATCTCGTGAATAAGAACATTGTATTCAAAACATAACTTATGGTGAATACTATCCTACTAATATAAATAAATAATAAGCATAACATAGACATTATATCTTTTTCAATAATATGATTAGACTAATTATCCCCATCTTTGAACTTTTCATTTATTTTCTTCTAGCACAAATGAACAAAGAATAACTTCATAAACACCCAAGTACCCCCTTCCCAATTGGAGACACCTCTGAAAAAAAAATATTAAGATAAGTTATCATCTAAAAATTTTACTATTAAAAGTTTAAATAATAAAAGTTTAAATGCACAAAAAATTAAAAACTTAACTAAATGATCATTATTTAATAATTATTAATAATCATCACCCTTGAACATAGTTTAAATGTAAAAAAATTAAAAATATAACTAAATAATCATGGTTTGATAATTATTAATGATCATCGTCACTAAGTAAAAAATATTTTTTATGAAATAATATTTTTATTATCTATAGTAATAAATTAAAAATTATTTTATTAAAAATTTATGATAGTAATAATCACTAATGTCTAAAATAATTTTTTGTTATTTATGACAGTAATAATCCTAATGGTCAAAATAATTTTTGTTATTATTTATGATAGTAATCATCACAATTTATTATATTAATAATCACTAATGTCTAAAATAATTTTTTATTATTTATGATAGTAATAATCCTAACGATTAAAATAATTGTCATTATTTATGATAGCAATCATCACTACTGACTAAAATAATGACTCCAAACTTTCCATAACCTTAAACTTGTGCTTTCACAATCCAATATTAAAAGAGGAGGCCAAAACAGAGCAATTTGTAATAAATAACCAATTGACCCAAAACAGAGCAATTTGTAATAAATAACCAATTGACGTGAGTATAAAGGAAACTAACTCCAGATTAAAGCAGTCACAACATATAATCTTCAGATTCCTAAGTGGTTAGTCGAGAGTCAATCTCAAAATTGCTGAATAAATAGGATGTCTAGAATTAATACGAGGTGCTTGGAAATTATCTTAGTTTCTCCACTACAACATGATCTCAAAAGTCTCCAATATAGAAACTCAAGTAGACATAGGCCATTATAATAACTACAAGCTCAAGCATGATATCATTATCTGTTTCTCTTCGGTACAGCTGATATTGTCTCCCACCATCTCAGAGATGACGCACTTGCTCTTTCTTCGACTGTCACAAAGCATTCTGGAAGATGAGTACCTAAAGATAACTGAAGTCGTATGGACGTCATTTCATGCTACAACAGTCTTTTCACCATGCTTTGCTACATTTTCCACAGTTTCAACTGATGACTTTGAAACATCGTCCACTGCTGCTCTCACTGCTCGTGGATCAGTGTCATCATTCCTACTGGAGAGATTTGAATCGTTAGTCTCACTCGTTGCCTGCAAGTCATCTGCCTCTTTATTTTCGTCACAGAGTTGCAAATCATTTGCCTGATCAGTTGCATCAGGCAGTTGAGAACTATTGTCTCTATTTGTCACAGCAGAGAGCTTTGAACCATTTACCTCTTCTCTCATATCAAGGATAGAAGAATCCTTCACCACTTTACTTGCATCAGAAAGTTGTGAATCATTTGCCTCTTCTTTAATTTCAGGAACCATTGGTTGATTTGTCTCTTTAGTTGTGCCAGGCAGCAGAGAGCCATTTCCCTTCTCATTTGCAACTGAGACCTTTGAGTCACTGACCTGCATTTTTGCACTCAGTACACTTGAGTCACTAGCCACTGCACTTGCATCAGGGAGATGTGAGTCATTTCCTTCTTTAGAGGCATCAGGAAGTAGTAAGTCATTTCCTCCTCTGACATTAGAAATCTTCATATCATTGACCTTATTTGAAGCAGTGCAGAGCTGTGCGTCCTCCAGCTTATCTTTTGCGCTAGTCTCCCTAACTGTTGCACACAAAAATTCACATTTATTCCCCTCATCAATTGAATCAGGTCGTTGAGACTCATCAGCTCCTTTAGTTGTTGCATCAGAAACTTGTGAAACATTGACTTCACCAGTTGCATGGCAAGGTTGACAGTCATTAGACTCATTAATTGTTTCACAATGCAGAGAACCTTTAACATCATCAGTTGCATTGATATCATGTGGATCAGCAACCTTGTCAACCATGTTTTCTAACTCGAAATTATTACCCTCAAAAGCAACCTCAGACAGCAGCAGGGGTTCAACCTTATCATCAGTCTGATGTAACTGTAGTCGATCAATCTCATTGTCCTCGTGACATAGTTGCAATGTATCAACCTCAATAACACCATACAACTGTGATTGATCATCCTCACTAGCTTCTTGATAATCCATCACATCATCCCTTTTCCTGCGTTTCCCAGTACTCTTCCTTCTCACCCTCTCCTTCCCTCTAATCCTTTTGCCAAGTTCAGTTGGTGGGAGCTGTGATGGTGTGGCTGGGCTTCCACCCTGGTCCCTTAAGCAGTCCTGTGCAATAAACCTGATCTTAGAAATAGAGTCAAACTGCTGTCCATCCAAACCTTTTGTTGAGAATGCATCTGCCAAATAAGCAATTTCCCTTAAGCCAGAAATCTGCAAGAGCAAAATCTGTTAGAGGTGAATCACATGGAGGTAACGTCGAAGAGTGCAAGTTAAAGCTTCAGCATCTCCTCACCGTTCGTTGGAACTCAGATGACAATGAGATGGGCCTTCCCACAACTTTCCGCGTGATCCTCAAGTACCACTGCATGTATGCACCTTCATCAGCAGTATCATCACACTCAACAATAGTGAGTCGGCGATCCAGCCATTCACTAAGCTCTGACTCCATTTTCCCGGACAAGTCCACGCCACCATCAACTCCCCGACTCTTCCTAACCCATCGCACAACATCTTCTGGTATTGGTTGAGACATGGCATACTGTCTTAAGCAGCGATCAGGGAGATGTCTCTCTGCTTTGTCAAAGCACATGAGCATTGTCTTTGATCTCCCCAAAATCAAGGTAGTTTTGATACTTTCAGGTATGACCCTGCTGTCCATGAATTTGTATGGAAGCCACTCCACCTGCTTAAGAGTGTGAACTGTGATTTCCCAGACAGTAAAGTGAAATAAATACTGAATAAAAAGAACGGATACATACATCAGTTGGCTTCAATGAGTCCAGTGCCTTGCGATAAAAAACCACATCACGATTTGTTGTTGGCCCACTTTGCTTACCCTTCCACCTAAGTACAAAAGGAAAATGATCGTGGATAGGGTCTCGGTTGAGTTTTGGTCGGCCTATATTCAGATGATAATAGCTCCAGCACTTGCAAAGGAACAAATTAAACAACACCAGAATTCTAATCAGCACCAAAGTAAATTTCTTATTAGATAAATTTCTCACAACCTCATCTTTTTCCAAAGGACAAGAAGCCCAAACCCCTCAAGAACAATTCTGACACACAAAACAGCATCATAAACTTACTAACCTGAAGCAGTGTTAAACAGCCACAGATAGTGCTTTGAGATTTAACACATGCATTGCCTAGTGCTCTATATAAGAAGGCTAATGCTGCAGCACCCCAAGCATATTTACCAGCTTCTTCAAAATTTTCAAGCAATGGAAGGTACATGACTGGAACCTTATTCCCAGTGGTCGTGGAAAATATTGTACTGCCTACAAGGTATAGAAGATAAGCACGTGTGCAGCGCTGAACCTCTTCTATTGGTGCATCCTCAGCACACTGTGAAAAGAACTCCTTCAACCAACTCAACTTTACCATTCCACCACTTGCATAGTTCGAATCTGGAGCTTTTCCTAGAAGCTTTTCACACACTAAGCTGCAAGTTGTATATGTAATTCCAATAACAGGTTTACCATCAATTGCAAGCCCCAGCAACAAAGCAACATCCTGAAGTGTGACCGTCATTTCACCAACAGTAAAGTGAAAAGTATTTGTTTCTCTCCTCCATCTCTCAACTAGTGCCGAAATTAGAGGATTATCTAAACTAATAGCTGGAATCTTCCGCAAGTAACCAAATCCAGCCTTCTCCACCAACTCAATCTGTTTTGCTGTTAGCTTCCATTCACCCAACTTTGACGTATGCTCATGGCATCTAAGTGCACCACGCTCCTAAAATTTATTACACAAATTCTTGTTAAACAAATGCTTTTGGCGTTTGAATGATCAAATACCATAATCATCATCTTTTGAAGGAAAAACATTCAGCCATAATTACAGATTAAATAACAGGCATAGACTGAAATATTTCATTTGGCTTACAGCTATATAAGAACCTGACACCCTAAGGTGTATTCTCAGATCTTCAATGCAATTCCATCGTTTACATAAATACATTGACAACATAAGCGGAGTTAGTTGAGTGTAAGAATCACCTGACCATCCCAAACAGCAGCAGAGACATGTTTGTCTTGATCGTAAAGCACAGAGGCATCAACGGGTCCAGGATTGGAGTCCATCCTCTAACAACTTGTGAAACCTGCCAAAATCATAAGTCCTGAAATTACAAAAATGGTGATTGGCAAGAGGAGGCAAATTGAAGTCCACAGCAAGAACAACTAAAGGCCATTACCATGAAGTTGTTAGTTTCACAAATCCTTAACAAGATCACATACAAGTAATAAATGGAACTAAGTTTCCTGATTTATTGGAAACCAAATCGACTTCTTTGTCCCATTAAAACTACTAGCTTGATAGTCAACATCACTCTAAAATCTTGAAACTGAAATTTTCAATTATTCGTTGTAGGTTATAATAATCAAAACCCAGCAAAATTATCTTAAAATTTTCACCAATTCCCAAACAAAGGAAAAATATATATATATATATACATACAAAACCCAAACAGCAATATCACCAATTACAACATATATGACAAATCAAAAGCCATTAAATCCGTAAACAGTGAGGGTTATTGATCGCCTCGCCGGGCAAACAGAAAGAACATAACGGAAGAGGAGTTTGCAGAGTCGAGGCGAATAATATCTATAGAAGTAATACGACGACGGAGAAGTGAAAAAAAAAGGCAGGGAGAGCAAGTTAAAGGTATCGCTAACCTGAGAAGACAAATCTTAAAACGACGACGCCACCCGCGAACACAACACACCCCAGCAAAAAAACCCTCAAAACGACGGCTGAAGCCGAAGAATTGTGTAGTTCGATAAATAAATAGCATCGTCTTTTCTTTTTCTAATTTTATCACAGTGCCTGCTTCAATGTTGTTGTGGGCCTAGGCATTTTCTTTGCATAAATTGGGCCCACCTTCCAAGTAGTAGTCGATATAAAACAACATAAACTGTACCAACAAAAAGGTGGCGTATGCCTCTTTCCTTTTTACCACCAAATTTTGATCACATCGGATGATAATTTTATGTTCAGTACAAATTCAACTCTTCTTCGACCGTTTCTCTCCATTTTCTTATCTTTTTCACATTTTCATTTTTGGAATCTTAGGTGTTTAAAAAAAATTACTTATTTTAGCAGAATCGAAATTCTCTGTTCAATATTACTTTGTCCTATTCTGTCTCATAAAATCTCAATTATTTATTTTGTGAGATTCATATAAGGTCCACACAGGACTTATATAAGATTCACATAAATAAACGACTGAGATTTATTGGAAACAATAAAACATCGTAATATTAGACAAGAAATCTAAACTCATCTTAGCATCTCTTACTCCCCATTAAGCTTCCAATCCTTCAAATGCCAACTCCTCTTGCATAAGAACAACTTGGGTGCAGGTACCTAGTGATAACATCCCAGATGCTAAACTTAGCTACTTTCCAACGAGCAGATTGGTTGATCAGGAAATGGTTACCTCCTATGGCGCTCTAAACGTATAGGATTCTTCTTTGGCAAGAGGAATGCTTTCCTTGTGATGAAGCGTTAGGCAACAACAAACTGAAAACAATACGGACTGATGGATGTTCTGATAAGCAGTGATGACACCTTCTTCTTTAAGTTCACAAACAAGGAGGTAACCACCAAAGTACTTGAAGCTAGACCTTGGCACGTTCAGATCAAACCCCTCATGTTGCAATTCTGGAAGCCTTGAATGAAAATGAAAGAAATCAAACAGGAAAATATTCCTTTTATGGATCAATATTCATGATTTTCTTTAGAATACTGGATAACCAAAGGTTTGAGCTATCTTGTCAGCTTCATTAGATAACCAGTATGCATGGATCAAGCTACAGCTGAGGTATCTAGAATCAATTTTGTCAGATTCTGTGTTCTAGTCAACAGTATGACTTCCCTACATAATACCATACCCATTGTTAGACTGAATGAGAAATTAGAAATCATGGAAGACAGTTTACATGTCACTTATGCATGGAAACTAGAAAATGTTCGTACTGGAAAAAGATGGACTCCTACTAGAAGAAGGTCCAAAACAGGTTGGTTTTATGAACTTGAAAAGATGAATGTCGTGAGCCGATTGATTCCAATATTGTGGTGGAGTACGCAACAAAGATTACCAATTCAGCAGAAAAAGAGATACTAGACATTCCAACAGCTACTGAACCAATAGAAACTTCATAAAACACTGAAGACATGAATACACATGAACAACAGGTCCTGTCACGCCAATGATGGAGATGTCTAACTACTAATAGAAGCTTAGGTGAATGAATATCTAGACTTCTAGAAAGGATTTTGAAACATTACAAAGGAGAAAATAAAGTAGGAAAAAGAAACAACCTACTAAGTTCACATTTTATGAAGATCACATCTTGGAATATCAGAGGAGCTAATGATCCTAAAAAATTACTAATTAGAGATTTTATATATGAAAATAAGCCTAACTTTCTGGAAGTTCTGGAATCTAGAATTAGAAATGGAACAGGTGACTTTTTGAAATTGTTAAACAATGGATGACAAGAGATAGCAAACTTCCATATGCATCCTAATGCCAGAATTTTCATACTCTATAACTTTAAATTCGTGGAAATCTCTCAATCTTACATTATAGATGTAAGATAGATCAATTGATTCATGTAGATGTAAGGTGCAAGTTAACAAGCATACCTTATCAAATTTCCTTCATTTATGCTCATAGTAATGATTTCCAAAGAAGTTAGTGTTAAGTGACTGTTTCACTACAATAGCTTAAGCTGTTATATGGGGCCAACTTAATTGGTTTTTATATATTCACTAACATACCCACTCAAGTGAAAGCCCTTTGGGCTTGAAACTTGCACAGGCTCATTTTATCTTGTGCTGAATAATAGGTGGGTGGTGGGATTTGAACTCACGACCACTTGGTCACAAAGGCTCTGATACCATATTGAATTTTTTTAATAAGGGTAGAGTGTAGAGTTTACTAACAAGAATTTGGCTTGGGTCAACCATTGTCCAAATAACTAGAACTAGTTATTTGGATAGTTGACCTTTACCACTTATAAATCCTTTAACATTTTCATGTCTAGGCAATATGAGACACTCTAACACTCCCCCTCAAGTGCAACTAGGGCTGAAAATTCAGTTGTCACTTGAAATATACGCAGTGGTAACCGGACCGGGCCGCTGGGACTGGACATCCAGACGGACAACAGGGAAATTAATAATCCGTACCAAACCTGCTTTGATACCATGTTAAGTGACTGTTTTACCACAATAACTTAAGATGTTGTGTGGGGCCAACTTAATTGGTTTTATATATTCACTAACAGTTAGTTTTGGAATGACATTAGAAATATATCTTCTCATTGCAACAAACCTTGCTTACTCATTGGTGATTTCAATACCATTATTTCTCCAAATGAGGCAGAAGCAACTCATGTAAACAATATTCCTTGTCAGGAGTTAAGACAATGTTTAGCTGATGTTGAGGTATCTGATGTTGCTTTTGGAGGTAACCTTTCATGTGGTGCAACAATCAACAAAGTGGTGAATTAATCAGAAAGAAATTAAACAAGAGTCTTGCTATTATGGAATGGTTTCAAATATTTTCAAACTCTTTCACCTTATTCTTTAATTCATCCCTATCATACCATTCTCCTATATTTACTACCACAACTTCTGCAAGACTCAAATATCCTTTCAAATTTAACAATTTTTTGATTGATATACCAAGCTTTGAAGATGCAATTTGGAGAGGATCACCATTAAGGTGTATGGAACAAAAAAAATAGAAATATGTCAGGAGAATGCATATGATTAAACAAGGCTTCAAACCTTTTTATAGAGAAAATTTTAGAAATACTCATCACGTTGTTTCAACTGCAAAAAAAGGCCTTAGAACTAATTCAGGATGAGTTAGCAAAAAGGACACATTGCAAGATACTAGAACTAAAAGAGACACAAGCAATGAACAATTTATCAAAAGCTCTTCACTTTGACTTCTCATTTATGAGACAGAGATTAAGAGTTGAATCATTGAAAGGTGGAGGTAGAGGCTCCACATTTTTTTCACAGATCTATATTCACCAGAAAGGCTACGAACAAAATATCCTACTTAATGGTCAACAATTAATGTATAATGACTCAAGAAGAGCTTCACAGGAGGCTTTTAATTACTTCTCCATCAATATAAATGCCCCATGTTGGATCCTGGCTTTCAGAACCCAACCTCTTGCGAATATCATAAGACTTGAGTGTATGATCCTGTAGGGTTATTTCCAAAAATCCTTTATTAGGCATCAATCCACAAGAGTGGCGTGCCTATGCCAATCAACATCAATACAAACTTATTACCTTAATGATGGATCCTATCTCTGAATGTGAAGTCCAACACTTGCTGAAATATCATAAGACTCTTATGTCTTCACTTCATCATACTCATTAATAGATTACATACAATAATCATCATCATTACATTTCAATACCCTCAAACAAAAGGGTTTTACAAAGCTATAATGGCTTCTCAAGCCGCCTTATAGTATAATCTGAAAACACATAATACAAAATAAGCAAGTTCAGAGTGATGTCTTGACTCTCTTTCATTTCGTCTCTTGCTCATAACCTGGAGGTGGGGACAGGAGGGGTGAGCTTGAGAGCT
>JANTNU010000009.1:8429353-8441915 GCA_024752395.1 Erythroxylum havanense
ACATTAAATGGCTACGTTAAATTATTATTGAATGTTTGTAATGACTGAAAATGTTTACAAATTAACGTGGGCTCAAACTGTCTACTGTTTTTCGCGCATATGAATGTCTTTTTTAAAAAAAAATTATACTGAGTTTCGTTTGAGCGATGTAGCACGCCACTCTCGCGGAGCACGGTCTCGAATATCACCATCGATGTCGGGTTCGGGTCACGCTGGAGAAGGGTGTTACACCAAAGCAAATTAGAGGAATAATATTCACATCAAGACTTAATTTCATATAGTAATTTATTCCACTTGGAGAGAAAGGAATAAGAGACTATATAAGAATGAGAAACAACATAAATATCAACTTACCGAGCAAATTGCCAACACGATTAGAGCGATTATGATTGCCAATGAGAAGCAATGCACAAATAGCCTAGAACTTAGAAGAATTTGGTTATTTTGATGTAAATTTTCATATTTTGGTGTACATCTTGTTTAGTATAGCCTCACTTAACTCTAATTGTATGATCCTTATTTAGGAACGTGTAATAGCTTTTTCCATAATATAATATATTTTATTTTTCAAAAAATTATATGAATATTAAAAAATAATACCTTTGTTAAAATTTTAAATTAAAATTAAAATTTATATTTATACAAATATTAGTATTTACTTTTTACCAATACAATTGCAAAGTTTAGATTTTGTACTGTATTGGTCAAAAAATAGAACAAAATTCCTATATTTTGTACTGATTGGTATTTGAAATACTGTTAAGATAGCTATCAATATTGTGAAATTAAAAAAATCTAAGAACCTAAATGCAAAAAAGAAAATAAATAAACCTAGCTATAAATTGAAATGCAGCTGGCAGCTTTAAGCAGAAGCAACCACGTACACGAGAAGTCGCTCGCAGCCTCCGCCTATAGCCATCACTACCAACAACCTTCCTATAGCTGCTGCAAAGCACCCACCACAACTCCCCTACAGCCAACGGCCTCCTTGTAAGATCCAAAGCCTCATATCTCTTCTATGTGCTTTGTTCACTTTCCACGATGTTGAAACTTATAAAACTAAACAAATATCGCAAAAGGGTGCATTTTGAAATGAAAACGTATACATACTTAGAAATAACATGTATATTATAAAATAGAGAACACAATTAACATTGAAAAATCCCAACAAAAAGATCAGGAAGAAACTTTCAATTTTTAAACTTTAAATTTTTTATTTTATCTCTGATCTTTAAAATGTTTTTGTTAAGTATTGGAGGTCAATTTGTAAGTTTCATAAAAAAAATAATATTAAAATGATAAAAAAGAAAAAAAGTCACAAGGCCAAAACACATTTCAATGAGACTCTGATCTGCCCGAATTAAATCCAATCAAGCAACTCAATAATTAGTGTAAATTGTATCGTGTTTTAGAGCTTAGTTTGATATGCGTTTAGCTATTATGTGTTTAAGTTACAATCGTGTTAGTTTGTTAATTATTTGTGTTTTAAGTGTTTTATGGGATATTATAAGTCCGTGAGCTTAAATATTATGTTTTTGAGGTACCTTAATGTATTTGTTAGTATTTTAGGGTCAACATCAAAGAACAGAGAAGTTTTGGAGATATTTGGGCTAAAACAATAGCCCCGATAGTGGCAGAAGCCCAGGATGTGGCCCACAATTATGACCTGCATTAGGCAGACATACAGACACTCAAAAAAGTCAAGTTTCGAGGGATTTTTTAAACCTTTTGGATCCCAAAAAAATCCTAAGGCTGCTCAGAACACAAAAGGTATTTAAAGAAAAAAAAGAGGCAAAAAGATCTTTTGCATTAGCCACCTTGAGAAACCCTAGAGAGAACTCATCGAGAGATTGAGGAATGAAAGAAGGAAGAGAGAAGAGGAGAAGAAGCTGACCTAATGTACTTCCCAGATCAAGAGTTTCTCGACATGCTACCTCCTATTATGTGTTTAGATCATATTTCCTATTTTCGAAATTTTACTCTTGAATTGTTGAACTATGTTTCTTTATATGTTTATTGGATTTGTTGTGATTTAATTCTAAGATTACATAATTCAATAATAAACTAAGAGGGTGAATTGAATAAAAAATGAATAAATTGGGCTAACGAGAGTTAGATGATTTAATAAAAATTAGAATTACATCAAATCGGTAAATTGTACGAAGAGATGTCTTACATAGGTTTCCTATAGTTTATTAGAGAACTTTATAACTAGTTAGGGTTTTGGATAGGTTGTAAATTGAGAGATTGTGACTTCCATAATCTAATTAGATTTTATGATTTCGGGTTAATGGTTATAACTCAAGAGAGAGTAATTATCCTAAGATCGTCTAGAACCAACAATCCAGTAATTCATAATCAACGATCCAGTAAAATTTCCTTTCTCTCAATTGTTATTTTCTTTAGGTTGATTCTTGGGTGTGTGCAATTGTTTAGTAATTAGTATTTTTCTGACTAATTCTTAATTTAATTTGATTGAATCGAATCGAATTTTCATTTTCCTTAGTTGCATTTTGAATTTTCTTTTATTGTTTTTGGCCTTAGATTTTAGGATCAGATTAACTCCCTTTTCGTGTGATCGACACCTTTAGTACTATGCTAACGAACCGTGTGCATGTGGATTATCATAATTTATTAATTAAAACTTACACACAACAAACATCTGATCACTCAACTAGTGGATGTGATGACACTTATGTCAAAAAATTAAAATTAAAATGAAAAAACTAAAAAAAAAGAGTTACAGGTGTGACCTGTGATACTTATGTTACGCTTGTGACAATTCTGTTTTTAAAACAAAGTAGCAATATGTTAAATAGTATTATTGACTTTTTATTTTCAACTATTGAGCAAAATTTTTCAATTTTCAAGCATTTTTGAAATCAACTAATTAAGTTCAATCTATTAACTTAATCAACTAATTATTAAACATTTTTAATAACTCTTTAATTTGATATGGTCAATCAGGTAAAAGCTTTTAAACCATTGGGAAGTGGCTAATAATGTAACACCTCACTACCATAGAGATATACCCGAGCATCCAAAGGACTTTCAAGTACATATCCTATGCCAAAGGCATGTTAGAGCAAACATAATCTCTTAAATAGCATCATAAAGAATATACAATATTTAAAACCTCAACACATTATTTCATTGATTGACAAAAGCTTACATTGTAGTCATTGAACCAAGTATTTACAATCCCTTATACCAAAGTTCTATATGACAAAGAAACTACAAAATACAATCTATAACTCCTTTGATATCAGCTGACAGACCTTTAAGCCATATCTTAATCCAAAAATGTTCCTTTAGAAAATCTTAAGAACTAGGTCTCCTGTCTTATACTTGAAAAACTACGTTGTAAATTTTGATAAATTTTGCAAACTCAATAAGCCCTCATTGATTATCTCACTTAGGTAATATACACAAATATCAGTAATATACACAAATATCACATAACTAACCATTTTCACAAACATTTTCCATCTCAATAAGATAATGAATGACACATATTTCACACACATTCTTTCAGAACATGTATAACCCAATCAACCACATTATCATGGTATGTCACTTTATCATCACAACTTTAGAAAAGATTTCATAATCATATATCTCATAATCATAAATATACAAATATAGATACATATGAGACTCTAGATTCATTATTATTTGTTGTGACCAAGCGTCTTTTAGATACAGATATAGATACTGTCCCATTGGGCTTAGTCAGATACAAAAACCACATAGCAAAGCTTTATGTGTAGAATTATGAGCTTAAAGATCTTTTAGACTAGCTACACTAACCACAACACCTTTATCTGAACATGCATTTTATGAAATGCATCAAATAAAAAAATATTCCATGAATAGCATTCACTTATGATGCACAAACAAAATATTATATTCATCAGACCTCAATCCAGCATTCAGCTTTCATTGAGTATTCTAAAATCAATCAGAATTCAGTTGCAATAGATATCATTCAAATTTTAGATGCAAATAGAGCACTTCCAATACATTCCCGAATATCAAACTCCTCATATTATTAAAGTCTGAAATTCACATAAAAACCATAAACAATTCAATAATTGGAAGTTAAACAGAATAAATCAATCCTAGGAAGATCTACTAGGTTGACTCACAATATACTCCAACTTATACTACAAAGTCGATCAATCAAATACTTATTCATTTGTGCACATATATACTACAAAGTCGATCAATCAAATACTTATTCATTTGTGCACATATATACATATGTCATGTTCAATGCATACCCATTGACTATTCTGTGTATGTTTTCTTTATTCACATATCATAATCATTCATACTTTAAAAATCATATATGTGTAATTTTAACTTAGGTTTAGACCTCAATACTACAAATTTATTCTAAGTTTATCACTCAATCATGCACTAAGGTTCACAACTCAATACATTTGAATATTATAACATCATCAATCAATCATTTATCAATCCTTTCCTAGTGAATCCAGATGTCAATGAAATTTATTTGAGAGGAAGAACAATGTGTGAGGAGCTTGTGGTTTAACTTTCAAGTCAATTGGAGCTCCGGAGAAGGAATTATGGTCAAAAGAGGGAAGGATGTGCAAAGTTGTCAAATAGTATTGCCCCTTCTCGATCACGATCGTGCTTGTGCATGAGCGTGAAACTACTTGACGATCCCTCTCTATCACGATCATGTTTTTGCACGATCGTGCAACTCCTTGATTTTCCTCTTTATCATGATGCACTACCTAATGATTCTCTTATTTAAACATCATTCTATAAGTTTGCATGGCCATTTTGATAAGGAAAATAAATTATTTGGGCAATATATTCTTCTAAAAAAATATTCCTTTATTCTTAATTTTCTAATAATACCAATTTCAAGCAGTTTGGTTTAGTAATATGCAAGTTATACTTAAAATACTATAGACTATTCCCAAACCATGGCAGTACATAATACTCAACGTCAATCCAAATTTTGTAACTCTTAGAGACATAATTAAAATTTGATTCCTTCATGAAAAATATATCCATATATCTCTAGTTTAATCTAAATTTAAAATAATCATATTTGAATGTCTGTAGATCAAGATATGGTTAAAATACATATGCATGTTCAGTTAAAATACTACAACTAACATATTCCAACAATTCTTTTTTCACATTTCCATATTTTTTTTGCACTTTATACCAACGTTAAAACAACCTCTTTATAGTTCATCAATTATACTTCTATTAGGCCTGAATAATACTCCAATTCCTCATCAACAACCTCTCCAATTCAAGTTGAAAATTATTCAATTGATAGCTCAAAACTTTCTGTCTTTCGTGCATCAAAAATCAAACTAGAAACTATTACATTATTATGCATATATTCCTAATTATTTCTCATTTCAAACACACCTAATTAAAATCTTTCTTTGGCATAAATCCACCTTTATGATACTTAAAATCCAGAACTAATTCATCCATGAATCAATCTATATCCCATAGTTTTCATCCTCCAAGAGTAAGCATAGAAAACTTCTAAGTTCAATCAACATATTTCCAGCATGTATCAAGTTTCTAACCTCAATTATTTATTAATTTAGTACACATTTTATCCACTTCAAACATTAAACAATAAAGGTTCTTACATGATACCAAGTTTAGTATTCCCTTATCTTTTTAATTTCTAAGAATAACTCCAAAGATCTAACTATGTCAGCATTTCAAGCAACCAAACCCAACTTCAAGATCAAGGTGGAATTAAGATGATCTTCTCACTATAGAGACAACAACATAAAGGATAACATGAAGTAGCTCCCTTGATAAATAGTTTGGAAAAGGACTTCGTGTGATAACATGTAATATTGATTTAGAAATTTAGAACATGGGCAAGGATGATTTTAGTGGAGAGATTGAAAACAAAGTGAGGGCTGTAGAAACTTCCTTACAAGAACGTAACACCTAAGCTACTAGGTGTCTCATTTATGCATTGACACATGTCTCCAATGTATGACTCCCATTTGCCCTCCATTTATGCTGCCAATTGCAACACTTCCATTAGGCCACTTGTCAACTTATTAACAATGCCATTTGTCACATTCTTGTCAATCCATTTGTCACACAATCTTAGTCTTAGTCATCCTAATTTAATTCATTAATCTCTCAATCAATAACATTTAATCCAAATTTACTAATTGAAATCCAAACATACCAAAATTCAAGACATACCAAATCACAGTTCACATCATGTTCACTTAACTTCTTTTATACCCCGGAATAAGTCAATTGAGTGCATATACTATCTTTGTAATGTGTATAAATATCCATTAGTGTATGAATGCTAATGTTATGCATGTATATGCAATACTTAATATAGGGTAAAACCCTAAGCATAAATAGGAAAATATGATATCACAATTCTCCCCCTTTAAGAAATTTCTTCCTTGAAATTCTTACCTTAATGGTCAAATAGGTAGGGGTATTGATTTTTTATGTGTTTTTTGTTTCACACGTGACTTCCTCACTCGAATGATTCGTCCAAAGGACTTTCACCAATGGAATCACTCGATTCCTCAGCTGTTTATTATGATAGCCAATTATCTTTATCGTTTCTTCAATATAACTTAGATTGCTTGCAATTTCAACTTCCTGAGCCAGTAACACATAAGTAGGATCAGATCGATATTTCATAAGCATACTAATATGGAACACATTGTGAATCTGAGACTTCTCATCTAGTAAGACTAACTTCTAAGCTAATGGTCCAACTCTCTTAATGAACTCACAAAGACTAATGTATTTAAGACTTAACTTGCACTTTTTACCAAACCTCAACACTTCTCTCTAAGGTGATATTCTCAAAATTACTTTATCTCTAACTTGATATTCCATGTTTCATCTGTGTTGATCCGTATAACTCTTATGTCTATATGTGTTACATTAATTATACTTCGAATTAATTTCACTTTATCCATAGTATCCTGAATCAATTCTAGGCCTTCAATAATTCTTAGACCATCTTCATCCTAACATAGAGGTGATTGACACTTCCTACCATATAATGCCTCATACGACACCAATGCTACTATGATAATGATTGTTATAGGCAAATTCAATCAAAGCCACACTAATCCCATGCTCCTTGAAACTCCAATACACAAGCCCTTAGCATATCCTTAACAATTTTAATCGTTCTCTCACTCTGTCCATCTGTTTGTGGATGAAATGCAATACTAAAGTTAAGTTTCATACTCAATATTGTCTATAAACTATCCCAAAATCTTGAGGTAAATTTAGGATCTCTGTGCGATATAATAGACATTGGAACTCCATATAACATTACTATCTCATTCACATATCTCCAAGCTAACTGATCTAGTAATTATTCTCTCTCACTGGCAAGAAGTGAGTCGACTTAGTCAATCTATCAACAATGACCCAAATGGCATCATGTTGCCTTGAAGTCCTTAGCAAACCTATAATAAAATCCATTGTGATTCTCTCCCATTTTCACTTTGGAATAGCCAAGGATTGTAACATACCAACCAAAGCATGATGCTTAACTTTTATCTGTTAACAAGTCAAATATTTAACCACATATTCAACCACTTGTTTTTTCATCCCTGGCCACCAAAAATGTTGTTTCAGCATGTTATACATCTTGTTCATACGAGGATGCATAATATAGGCCGCTACATGTACTTCCTCCAGAATCTCTTTCCTCAAATCATCAACACCAGGCACACTTAATCTTTGTTTTAACCACATTGTATCATCTCTTAATTCAAATTCAAAATCCAGATTTACTTTCAAATTCTCAATTAATTTCACTAATTCTGGATTTTTGTTCTAAGCCTTTCTGATTCTTTCTTGCAATACAGGTCTCAACTTCAATATAGTTATCAATGCTTCATTCTGCCCCAAATTCAATTTAACATTCAGTGCTCTCAGATTAACTAGGATGGGTAACCTCGATAACTATACTTAAGCCACATTGCTATTAGAATTCCTGTTTAATGTATTAGCTACCACATTAGATTTTGCAAGATGATACTCAATTGTAAAATCATAATCTTTCAACAATTATATCCATCTCCTCTGTCTCATATTCAACTCCTTCTAACTGAACATATGATGCCCTACCATGTCTTGGGAGGATACGGGGTGCCACACAGACAACATAACATACATGTATATAAAACTGAGACAAAAACCAAAACATATGAAACATTCATCATGCATTCTCCATAGCTCAAAGCAGAAGCAATTCAGAGCAAGCATACATCATAATACACTGACATTAATACAACTTGTTCCAAATCAAAACTAGCCTAAAATAAGGTTATTACAAACCTTCAACTAAATCCAAAGTCATATACATCAAAGGCAAGCCAAAAACAAACTCTAAAAAAAATACAATTTTAAGCTTTTAACAAAACAAGACTCAGAATCCATTGTCCATTGCAGTTGACTCATCCTAGTCTTTATATCCTCCTCTCTAAACCTACATGGGGCAAACCTATCGTGTTAAGCATATAACTTAGTGAGTAATAACTAATTTGTGCATAAACTGACAACTAATTATACACAACCATGATATATTAGAAGCATGCATTAATAGTTTATCAAAACTAACAATTCAAACATATTATATTAGATCTCAAACAAATTGTTCAGAAAATATAACTGAGTCTCCAAAGAGGGTATAAACCCTTACATAATTAGAACACAATTTCTTTTTTATAACAAAGTTAAACAGAAATCAGAATACAAAATCATATGACTGTTAAATCCATTTACAGAAGCAGGTAACGAGACTTATACAGGAGATAGCCTTATTGGTATCGGCAGAAGAGACATATGTCTCGATATTAGGAGACACCAAAATGTCAATACAGGAGACACCGAGGTGTCAATAACAAGATCAATTGTAGATCGTTTTAGGCATGCCTATTTACCCACGACTAGGACTTGACAGTTTTAAAACCCAACAAAATCATTTCATGTTCAACATAATTAGCTAATCATTGCTTTCATGCCAAAAATTCAACATATTAATCTAACAGCTTTGCAAATCATTCAATGGACCAAAAACAGTAGCAAAAAAAACAGTCAAAGCAAAACTATCAAATTTGACCATCTAAATTACTTACAAAAATATCGTCTAAAATTACTTACAAAAGCTCCTTTATTGCCTATTGCCTCGACGTCCCGACAATATTTGGAATCGGTCGCTCGATGCATTCCTCTGTAGCATTTAATATAAGCCATATCACTATTGTTCCCAATGATAAATTTAATTATACACACTCATGTATACTGAATATGTATGATGAATGTTCATGACAAATTCCAAGTTTCTTATCCTTAATCTTCTCATGTTATCATTCATGTGAAACCAAACTTAATTCCTCAATCCAGATTTATTTAACACTCAACTTTCGAATCCACATTGCTCAATTATTCTCATCAAGTAGTTGAGGTAATTAGGTAATACTTCCTTCTAGAAATTTTTCCTCTTTGTCTTAGGTTTCCAATGATACCAAGTTTTTCCAATTTGGTTTAGTATATTAAAAGTTATACTCAAAAGATTTTGGACTATTCTTACACCTTAGTAGAATTTTTATCTCAACTTCTAATCAAATTATGAAATTTTTAGGGGCAGAATTAGAATTTAATCTCTGCATACAATTTGTATCCTTATGTCTCTAGTTTACTCCAAATCAAAAATCACTCCATTCAAATAACTACAGAGAAAATTATGTCTAAAATACCAAAGTATGTTTAAGTTGTCAAGAAACTTCACAACGAAGAGCCAAAAGTTAGCCGCGGTGAACTTTCCAGACAACAAAATTCTTCTACATTTTCTTAAAAGTTTGCCACAGCGAACTCAAGAGTTGGCTGCAGTGAACTTTTATAGAAATCAAATCCTTCAAGTTGGCTGAGTCGAACTTTACTGCATTAAATCTTCTTCTTCCTCCTCTCTTTTCCTTAATTCCTCATCACAAACTTATACTCTTACATTTATCCCTCATATTCACTTCCATATCAACTCAAGTTAGTCTCAAAACAACTTAAATTCAAGTTTATACTCAAAACACCAAAACCGATCATACACATATTTTACCATCTTCAACTCTCTCTTTATTGTAACTTTTTCAAAAACTCAATCTCACATCAATATAACTCCAATACTTGCGAACAATTCCTCTAACTCATTTTCTTAATTCATCAATACACACACACACAAAATTTATAAATCCAAACTTCACACTTAGCATCAAAATTCGATTAACACACATGAAACTTTAAATTTCCAGCATTTTTCCCATATTCACAATTTCAAATCCTCATCTTAGTCATTTAGGACATGTATTCTTTGAATTCTACTACTATACCTTCACATGCATGCATTCATATACACAGCAAAACATCATTGAATATACTTACTTGAATCAACAATAGCTTCACTAGTGATTGCGGTGGATGAAGGGTAATCAAACATAAAAATTTACTTTGAAGAAGTTAGATACACAACCATAACCAACTTGGTATTTTTGGTGTAAAGGAAAGCCAATGAAGAACAAACTCCAGCTGCAAATGTTGGATCCCGATTCCGGAACTCAACTTCTTAAACTGAATAAGATCACTCTTAAATCGAATCCGAAACGGAACGAAAAAAAATTAATCGGGTCATATAGCGAATCAAACACATGAATCGGAAATGATGACGGATAAACGGTCGAAATCAAATTATCAAATAACAGAAATATGAAACAAATACGGATCGAATTGAAGCAAATAAAGCCGAAATCGACATCCGATACGAATATCTTAATCATAGCGTTAAAAACCTTGGACTATTCTTATCTTAAACAGATTAATGCCGGTGTAATTTTTTTTCTTTTTCATCTTATGCATCTTTTAAAAACTCATGCTAATGAAAGTAATGTAACTTCCCTTTTTGGAAATTTCGTCCTTAATCAGACTCAAATTACTTGATTCTTCTTATTTATCGTATTCTTATTCTTTACCATAATAATCTCATATTCATGTCAATAAATCCATAAATCCATACACAATTTCACTTATCCCTATCTTACCATATAAAAATACGGTAGCATAACGACTGCACTTAAACAAAATCCAAACTTGCAAGGTGTGAAACTCACTTCTATAAATTCCAGACAATTACACATACGTCATAATCCACCGGACCCTCCGTCCGAGATCTCAGCATAAACGCAACCCTAAATTCTAAACCACTTTAAGTCATTTTCATATCCAATTCATATTCATCACATTCAAACTAATATCCCATCATCCAGTACATTCATCCATATCCATATATATATATATATATATATATATATCAATTACATTCATAACTCAAATCAATTTGCATACAAATCCAATATCATAATCCAAAAATAAATTATGGACCAAATATTTACAATACTCTAATAGCATTCCTAGCCATAGACCATTTCCAATAATCATAAACCCAATATAAAAATTACAAACACATGCACACATACTGATGTCTTGACGTCTTTCATCCGATCTCCTGCTCGAATACCTGGAGATGGGGATGAAAGAGGGGGTGAACTCGGAAGCTCGTGGATAACATGTTTATAACTCAAATGATAAGCAAAAATAATTTCAAACCTTAATTACAGTTGATCGAAAACGGCGAAGGTTTATTTCTCAAAAACTTCTTAATTTCAAAAACTTTCATAAACATTTATAAACACTTTTGCAAAACTCTCATAGTTGAAAATCCCAATTTCTCATTTGTCGACATT
The DNA here is from genome assembly GCA_024752395.1 of Erythroxylum havanense. Taxonomy (NCBI): domain Eukaryota; kingdom Viridiplantae; phylum Streptophyta; class Magnoliopsida; order Malpighiales; family Erythroxylaceae; genus Erythroxylum; species Erythroxylum havanense. The sequence continues at coordinate 8,441,161 of JANTNU010000009.1, forward strand.
TCAAACCATTGAAAACATGAAATGCATCACGTATAAATGCACACATTCTAAACAAAGTAAAAACAATTAACACATCAAGCGGTTTGTGTCGGTCCATAAAACAGGACGTACTGCACATTTCTGCAAAGCGGTCCTATGCAGCCGTGAACACATATGGGAGTCCGTGAGGAACTCCATAGCCACTAACGGGCAGCCGGGAGAAGGCTTTAAAAATGAGACCAGTGCACTGACTCCACATGAGGGACCTAACCAAACCCATGTAACACATAATAATGCTTAAAAGACAATTTTCCCGAAGGCATATATCGAATTTGAAGTTTTCATGTCATCTTAATTTCAACATAGTGTCAATCATTCACAATATCACACAAATTCACATAATCAAATTATCAATTAATTTAACACAATGCACACAATGAGTATTTCATCTATATCAATTTACTCAAAAATCCATTGAATAAACAATTCAAGTCACTTATGAAAAATTGCCCGAACCATTGTAGATTTTTCGTAAATTATTTGGAAACAATGACTTTACACTTTACAAATCATTTCAAAAGCAATTGGTTCAATCATTTATAAAATAATAGCTTATAAAATCACCACTTATAATTAGCTCATAATTTGAAAAATAAACACATTACCCACCTTTTTTATCCATGCTCGGAGCTTGGCTAGAACTTCAATTTCTCCATTCCTTTCTTGAATTTGCCCCAATTCAAACCACAAACCCTAATTAAATCAACATCCAAAAT
>JANTNU010000009.1:8442015-8458287 GCA_024752395.1 Erythroxylum havanense
GTGAGTTGAATTAACTATGTTGAATGCGTGTATTATTGGCTTAGCAAGTAAGAGCTAGAACTGAAGTAAGCATATATATAAGATATATACATTCATATGCTTGACTTTGTGCTAATTGCCGATGGCTATAATTATATTAGCTACTAAGCTGTGTAGCTCAACCCAATATTTTTGCCCCTCCTCAGGTGCAGATCAGGGCGATCATTGATCTTGCAAGGCATCGAAATCTTCAAGCTAGTTAGGAGCTTTGTATTAAGTTAGTATTTTGGTTGGCCCTCCGAGCATACTATCATGGAGCATTATTCATGTATTTTGAATTCAAACTTTGTCATGTATTTGGATTTAGACTTCGATATGTATTATGTTTGAGAATGCTTGTTTAATTTCTCGGATTGTTTTGGCATAAAGCCCCTTGGTTTATGGGATGTTTAATTCATTAATGGAATGCATGCATAGAATATATGTATAGGTATGTTTGTGCGAATCGAACTATGTATAAATGTTGGGATCGGGTCCGATATGTTCGGGGCGCTCGGCGCAGGTGCAGCCCGAGGGGTCGCCTCGGGATTCGGAGATCCGGGACCCGAGCCCAATAGCAAGGATTACCGACATCTCCTTTCACGGTTAGTCCTCTCAACCACTGTCTACTTCCTTTGGTATGAGAGGAATAACCACATTTTCAGTAGACGACACAGATCTACTCACGACATCATTGAGGACATCACTGAGCTTATCCGTTCCCGACTTCTCGGCCTTGAGATTCGTCTTCAGATACCTGTTCTTCAGAGGCATATCTGGAGGCTTTTTACCTAGTCATTTTACTTTGTTTGCTTTGTTTGCGAGCCGTCTGTGGCTTTGATTTATTTTGAGAGCCGCCTGTGGCTTATTTCATTTTGAGAGCCATCTGTGGCTTATTTGTTTTCTATTTCGAGAGCCACTTGTGGCTATTTTGTTTACTTTGTACATAAACCCTCTCTTTTAATTAATATATATGTTACTTTCTTCCCAAAAAAAAAAGTTTTTAACATACGTGAAATGGACATATAGTTTACTAGTGTTTCGCTACGATCTCGTACGTAAATTACCTTGGTGTTTTTAGGTAATTGAGAAGATGTTGCCTTAAGAATGAACTTTATCAAATGCTAAAGGGTTTTGCAAGGAAAATGATAAAGAAATCTTAATCTTAGCAAAAATATGGTTTAGTATATGCATACTGGTGTACCGGTTTAGGTCTATGTAGTTCTTAAAACTAACATATGTCAGTTCCCATGTCAGTGCGTACAAATGATGCTGTTGGAAACATGAATAAGACACTGGTTTACTCATGCCCGTGTAACTCCCATACGAGATGCTGACGAAAATATATCATATATAGGAAATGATTGTGTTCTATCTTACGTTAAATTCTTTACAATATATATAGAAACCCTAAATTTATAAGACCTTTACCATTATTTACTTCTTAGTATGATAATACAACCGATGAATAAACATAATCACCAGCTTATTTACTTCTTACTATGATATATAGCCCTCTCATCCCTTTTTGCCTAGTCTCGCAACCATGATCAATTTAAAAGTCTAAAAAATACTCCCAAAAATTTAAATAGAAGACTGAATGAGTAACAAAACAGGTTGTTTTCAAAAGGATGCCATAAGGAGGATTGGCTTGCAATTACTGAAGCTTTTGAGTTTCAAATAGAGATGGTAATTAGGTTTAGGCTTGACCCAGTCCAGCTTGAAGTCAACGAGTCAGGCTAGGGTTAACCGGGCATCAAACTTCTTCTCTTTTGAAAAATCAAGCCTCATGTTAAGTAGAGCTTTAAAAGTAAAATGACGTCACTTTGTTAAAAACAATATCTTTTTGTTAAAAATAATGTCATTTTTTATTTTAATTTAAAAAGTTATGGTCGGACTAAGTTGGGCTCAGATTTGGGTCAGGTTACCTCGAACCCGATTGAACTTAGTAGGGGTGAGCATTATTCGGCCCAGCCCGATTACCCAGCCCGGCCCGAATTAATTCGGGTAAAAAATTTCAAATTTCGGGTAATTCGGGTATTACCCGAATTATTTTCGTGCTGGGGTCGGGTAATTCCAATAAATTTCGGGCCGGCCCAATTACCCAAATTAGGTTATAAAAATAAAAAATTTTGGGTTTTTTTAAAACATTATCAAAAAAACAACTTCGGGTAATTCGGGTAAAGACGAACAAAATTTCGGGTAATTCGGGTCGGGTAAGCTCGGGTAAGAAAAAGTTCGAGTTCAGGCCGGGTAAGATGAAAAAAATTCAGGTAATTCGGACCGGGCCCGAACAGTAAAATTTCGGCCCGAATTACTCGAATGCTCACCCCTAAAACTTAGGCTTGAGAGCTTAAACCTAGATAGCCCAGCCTCGACCTAACCCATTGCCATTCTTGAGTTCAAATCAACATCTAACATAATGGACCCACTTATGGCCCTCCTTCCATTATTTTTTGTCTTCTCTCTGTTTATACTTCTCTTGTTTCATTGTCCTCTCTGCTCGCTCCGTTCTTTTTATTCTCTCTTTATGTGCTCATTTGTTGACTTATTTCCTTCCAACTCACATTTGTTACACCCTATCTTTACTTTGTATCATAGAAAAGCATAGTTTAAGATAGATAGAGAGCATCTAGCATAAAGAGGAAATGGATAAAGAACACGAGAAAAATGATGAAAAAAAATGAAGAGAGTCCTCTCGATCGATTGGATTTTGTTCAAAAAATTTACCTAAATTTTACTGCTAATTCTTCTTGATCATTTTTCTTTCTCATTAGATTGAATCATTTTCTTTTACATGATGCTTTTATCTATAAAAAGACCATAAGTGATGAAAAAATGAGACAGACGAAAAAAAACAAGGGATATAGAGAGTGTGAAAAGAAGAGAAAACTAAGAACAAAACCAAGTAAACTAAAAAACATGGATGAGAGAGTTGAGAAAAATTAAGATGCTTAGGCTATTTATGGATTAGAGTTTACAGAGTTAAAACTAAGTTAGAATATTTTACATAACAATTAGAGTTGTTAGTTTTAATTAAAATTTATTATATATAATACAAATTATAGATAAATAATTTAATATTAAATAAAATTTAATGCAACAACTAGAGTTGCTCCTGCGGGCTGATGTAATCTGGAAGCAAGTTTTGAGTCCCAAAGTTATGGTATTCTTATGGCTAGTGATAAAGAAGAGACTAAGAACTAAAGATAGGAGGTCTGGCAAGTTTAATCACTATGCAAACAATTGAATGAAAACATGGATCATTTTTTTTCTTTGAAAATAGCTAAAGCAAGTCAGTGTGGAGCCGAATTTTGAATATGCTACAACTTTCAAGCTTCAACTTTGTATGGTATGAGAAGCTAAATACAATAATTAGGTACACCAAAGCAGGTCAGAGGAATAGCATTCACATCAAGACTTAATTTCATCAACACTTAATTTCATATAGTAATTTATTCCATTTGGAGAGAAAGGAATAAGAGACCATAGAAGAGCGAGAAACAACATAAATATCAACTTGCCGAGCAAATTGCAAATATATGAGAAGCAATGCACAATTAGCCAAGAACTTAGAGCAATTTGGTTATTTTGATGTAAATTTTTGTATTTTGGTGTACAATCTGTTTAGTATAGCCTCACTTAACTTTAATTATATAATCCTTATTTAGGAATGTGTAATATCTTTTTTTATAATATAATATATTTTATTTTTCAAAAAATTATATAAATATTAAAAACAATACCTTTGCTAAAATTTTAAAATTAAAATTAAAATTTGTATTTATATAAATATTAGTATTTACTTTTTACTAATACGATTGCGAAGTTTAGATTTTGTATTGTACTTGTCAAAAAATAGTATGAAATTCTCATATTTTGTACCGATTGATATTTAAAATACTAATAAAATAGCCATCAATATTGTGAAATTCAAATAATTCAAGAACCTAAATGCAAAAAAGAAAATAAATAAACCTAGCTATAAATTGAAACGTAACAGGTAGCTTTAGGCAGAAGCAATCACGTATACGAGAAGTTGCTCGCAGCTTCTGCTTGCAGTCATATCACTACCAACAACCTCCCTATAGCTACCGCAGAGCCCTGCTATCCACCACAACTCCCCTACAGCCAATAACCCCGTAAGATCCGAAGCCTCATATCTCTTTTATGTGCTTAGTTCACTTTCCACGATGCTGAAACTCATAAAACTAAACAGAGATCGCAAAAGGATGCATTTTGAAGTGAAAACGTATACATACTTAGAAATAACATGTATATTATAAAATAGAGAACACAATTAACACTGAAAATTCCCAGCAAAAAGATCAGGAAGAAACTTTCACCCACTTGTTGCTTCTCTCAAAATTGGCTTTTAAACAAGAAAACCAAATAAAGGAAAAAGCAAACACATAGTAGAAAAGGGACAATTGTAAAAAGAAAAAAAGGAAAAGATTTATCCTTTTTACGAAGTAATTTAACATAGATTATAGTGTTAAGAGCTAAGGTTGCATTTTGCTATGTGTGGAACTGTGGATCACTTATTATGAATGTGTGTAACGTTGTTGGAGGCTTGTACATGTGATTGTGGATGTCTTGTAAATGTGATTATGGATGACTCGTAAATTGTGAATTTTAAAAGATTATTATGTAGTTTTAAAAATTTTAAAAACTATATTATAAATTAAAAAATTTATTTAAAACAGTGATCGATATTGGTACTGCCAGTAAAATATCACACCAATATTAAATTTTGTACCAGTACAGGGTAACTTTTTTTTAATTAAAGAACTTTACTCCTGTCAGTTAGACAAAGACCCTGTTTGACAATCAGCTGATTGCATTAATTGATAGCTGATTCTATCAAAGGTGAACTGATAGTAGATTATATCAGTTGATTTGACTAGTGAATAATACCAGTTTTTTATTAAAAATGTATGGTAAAATTAGTTGCTTATTATTAGTTGTTTATGTATAAAATGACTTATAAGGACATGACTTTAAAAAAATTATAAGGACATGAGTATTATATCTTCATATTTCTTTGAATATTTTCATAAGAATTTAGATTTTAGATATTTAATTTTACAAAAATTAACTTTATAACTCTAATAATAAAATAAAACATATAATAATAATAATAATAATAATAATAATAATAATAAATTGATTAATTTTTAATTTAATTTAATATTTTCTATAATTTATAAATTAATTAAATAATTTTGGTAAATTATTCAATTTTTAAACTTTAAATTTTTTATCTTATCTCCAATCTTTAAAATGTTCTTGTTAAGAATTAGAGGTCAAGTTGTAAGTTTCATAAAAAAATTAAAATTAAAATGATAAAAAAGAAAAAGAGTCATAAGGCCAAAGCGTATTTCAAGGAGACTCCTTTCTGCCCGAATTAAATCCAACCAAGCAACTCAATAATTAGTATAAATTGCATCGTATTTTTGAGCTTAGTTTGATATGTGTTTAGTTATTATGTGTTTAAGTTAGAAATGTGTTAGTTTGTTAATTATTTGTGTATTAAGTGTTTTATGGGTTAGTATAAGTTTTTGAGCTTAAATATTATATTTTTGAGGTATCTTGATGTATTTGCTAGTATTTCAGAGTTAACAACGAAGAACGAAGAAGTTTCGAAGATATTCGGGCCAAAACAACGGCCTACGATCATGATAGAAGCCCAGGATATGGCCCACAATCATGACCTGCTTCGGGCAGACATGCAGGCACTCGAAAAAGTCAATTTTTGAGGGATATTTTGGACCTTTCAAGCCCTAAAAAAAATCCTAGGGATGCTCAGAATGTAAAAGAAATTTAAAGGAAAACAAGAGGTAGAAAGATCTTTTGCATCAGCCACCTTGAGAAACCCTAGAGAGAATTCATCAAAAGATGAAGGAAGAGAAGAAGGAAGAGAGAAGAGGAGAAGAAGTTGATTCAACGTACTTCCCGGATCAGGAGTTTTTCGACATCGTTGCCTCCTATTATCCATTTAGATCATGTTTCCTATTAATTTTAGTTCTATTATTGTATGGAATTGGAGTAAATAGTTGATTATATGATTTAGAATGTTGATGATGTTCTAAACTCACATTCGAAATTTTACTCTTGAATTATTGAAATATTTTTTTATATGTTTATTAGATTTGTTGTGATTTAATTATGCGATTACATAATTCAATAATAAACTAAGAGGGTGAATCGAATGAAAAATGATTAAATTGGGCTAACGAGAATTAGGTGATTTAATAGAAATTAGAATTAAATCAAATCGGTAAATTGTTCGAAGAGAAATTTTGCATAAGTTTCCTATAGTTTATTAGAGAAATTTAGAACTAATTAGGATTTTGGATAGGTTGTAAGTTAAGAGATTGTGACTTATATAATCTGATTAGAGTTTATGATTTAAGGTTAATGGTTATAACTCAAGAGATAGTAATCAACCCTTAGATCATCTAGAACCAACAATCCAGTAATTCATAATCAATTAGGTTAGCATTAAGGATATGTAAAATTTGTTTAGGTTAATTCTTGGGCGTGTGTAATTGCTTAGTAATTAATATTTTTGGGACTGATTCTTAATTTAATTTGATTGATTTGAATTGAATTTTTGTTTTCCTTAGTTGCATTTTGAATTTTCTTTTTTTGTTTCTGGCCTTAGATTTTAGGATTAGATTAACTCCCTCTTCGTGGGATCAAAATCTTTAGTACTACGCTAATAAACTATGCACGTGCGGATTATCAGAGGTTATTAATTAAAACTTACATACAACAAACACCTGATAACTCAACTAGATGGATGTGATAACACTTATGTCAAAAAATTAAAATAAAAATAAAAAACTAAAAAAGAGTCACAGGTGTGACCAGTGTGTGTTACGCCTATGATAGTTCTATTTTTAGAACAAAATAGTAATAAATTAAATGGTACTATTGACTTTTTATTTTCAGCTGTTGAGCAAAATGTTCCAATTTTCAATCATTTTTTAAATCAACTAATTGAGTTCAATCTGTTAACTTAATCAACTAATTATTAAACATTTTTAATAACTGTTTAATTTGATATGGTCAATCAGGTAAAAACTTTTAAACTGCTGGAAAGTTGCTGATAATGTAACACCTTACTACTATATAGTATATAATCGAGCATCCAAAGGACATTCAAGTACATATCCTATGACAATGGCATATTAGAGCAAGTATAATCTCTTAAATATCATCATAAAGAATATACAATGTTTAAAACCTCAACACTTCATTTCATTGATTGACAAAAGTTTACATTGTAGTCATTAAAACAAGTATTTACAATCCCTTATACATAAGATCTATATGACAAAGAAGCTAAAAAATACATTCTATAACTCCTTTGATGTCAGCTGACAGACCTTTGAGCTATATCTTAATCCAAAATGTTCCTCTAGAAAATCTTAGGAACTAAGTCTTCTGTCTTGTACCTGAAAAGTCACATTGCAAATTTTGATGAGTTTTGTAAACTCAATGAGTGAACCATCATTGATGATGTCACTCAGGTCATATACACAAATATCACATAACCAACCATTTTCACTAACATTTTACATCTCAATAAGACATAATGAATGACATACATTTCACAAACATTCTTTCAAAACATGTATAACCCAATCAATCACATTATCATGGTATATCACTTTATCATCACAATTTTAGAAAAGATTTCATAATCATATATTTCATAATCATAAAGATACAAATGCAGATGCATATGAGACTCTAGATTCATTATTATTTATTGTGACCGAGCATCTTTTAGATATAGATACAGATACTGGCCCATTGGGCTCAGTTAGATACAAAAACCATGGAGCAAAGCTCTACGTACAGAATTATGAGCTTAAAGAACTTTCAGACTGACTACTCTGATCACAACGCCTTTATCTAAACATGCATTTTATGAAATGCATCAAATAATAGAATATGCCATGAATAGCATTCACTTATGATACATAAATAGAATCTTATATTCATCGGACCTCAGTTCAGTATTCAACTTTCGTTGAGTATTCTAAAATCAATCAGAATTCAGTTGCAAATAGATATCATTCAAATTTTAGATGCAAACAGAACATTTCCAATACATTCCTGAATATCAAACTCCTCATACTATTAAAGTCTGAAATTCACATACAAATCACAAGCAATTCAATAATTGGAAGTTAAATAAAATAAATCAATCATAGGAAGATCATCTAGGTTGACTCAAAGTATGCTCCAATTCATGCTATTGCTTGGATGGTTTAGCAATGTCTAAATGGAATCCGACTTGAGCATCTAAAATCATACAATTAATGCATAATTCACATTATAAAGTCGATCAATCAAATACTTATTCATTTATGCACATATATCCATATGTCATGTTCAATGCCTGCCCAACGACTATTTCGGGTATGTTTCCTTTATTCACATCTCATAATCATTCATACTTCAAAACTCATATATTTTTAACTTAGCTTTACACCTCAACGATACAAATTTATTCTATGTTTATCACTCAATCATGCATTAAGGTTCATAGCTCAATACACTTGATTATTATAGCATCATCAATCGATCATTTCTCCATCCTTTCCTAATGAATTCAATTGTCAATGAAATTTGGTGGAGAGGAAGGAAAATATGGGAGGAGCTTGTGGTTCAAATTTCAAGTTAATTGGAGGTCTAGAGAAGGAATTACGGTCAAGAGAGGGAAGGGTATGCAAAGTTGTCAAACAGCAATGCACCTTCTCTGTCATGACCATGCTTGTGCACCATCGTGCAACCGCTTGACAATCCAAGCACGATCGTGCAACTCCCTGGTGTTCCTTTTTTTCATGATCATGCTTGTGCACAATTGTGCACTACCTAATGATTCCCTTATTCAAGCATCATTCTAGCTTTTCTCAAAACAAATTTTGGGGTTAATTTTGCATGAAAATTTTGACAAGGAAAATAAAGTATTTAGGCAATACATTCTTCTAAAAAATGTTTCTTTATGTCTTAAGTTTCTAATAACGCTAATTTCATGCAGTTTAGTTCAGTATTATGCAAGTTATACCTAAAATACTACTGACTATTCCCATACTATGGCAATAAACAATACTCAACTTCAATCCAAAATTTAAAACTTTTAGAGAAAAAATTAAAATTTGATTCCTTCATGAAAAATATTTCCATATATCTGTAGTTTAATATAAAATTAAAATAATCATATTGGGATGTCTACATATCAAGATATGGCTAAAATATAGATGCATATTTAGTGAAAACACTACAGCTAACATTATTCTAGCAATTCTTCTTTCACATTTCCAGATTTTTTAACACTTTATACCAAAGTTAAAATAGCCTCTTTATAGTTCACCAATTATACCTATATTGGGCCTGAATCATACTCCCATTCCTCATGAATATCCTCTCCTATTCTAGTTCAAAATTATTCAATTGATGGCTCACAACTTATTGTCTTTCATGCATCAAAAATCAGACCAGAAACTATGACATCATTATGCATATAGTCCTAGTTATTTCTCAATTCAAGCACACCTAATTAACATCTTTCTTAGGCATAGACCTACCTTCATTATACTTCTTATCTAGAACTAATTCATCCATGAATAAATCTATATCCCACGGTTTTCATCCACCAAGAGCAAGTATAGAATCTAGTATGTATTAAGTTTCTAACCTCAATTCTTTATTAATTCAGTACACATTTTATCCACTTCAAACATCAAACAATACATGTTCTAACATGATACTAATTTTAGTATTCCCTTACCTTTTTAATTTCTAAGAACAACTCCAAAGATCCAACTATATCAGCCCTTTCAAGTAACCAAACCCAACTTCAAGATCAAGGTGGAATTAAGATGATCTTCTCATTATAGAGATAGCAACATAAAGGATAACATGAAGTAGCTCCCTTAATGAATAGTTTGGAAAATGACTTCGTGTGATAACATGTAAGACTGATGTAGAAATTCAGAACATAGGCAAGGATGATTTTGATGGAGAGATTGAAAACAAAGTGAGGGCTACATAAACTTCCTTACAAGAATGTAACACCTAAGCTATTAGGTCTCTCATTTGTGCATTGACACATGTCTTCAATATATGACTCCCATTTGCCCTTCATTTATACTGCCAATTGCAACACTTCCATTAGGCCATGTGTTAACTTATTAACAATGCCATTAGTCACATTCTTGTCAAGCCATTTGTCACACAATCTTAGGCTTAATCATCCTAATTTTTATATTCTTACCACTATACTTTTTTAAGACCAAAAGTACATTTAATTCATTAATCTCTCAATCAATGACATTTAATCCCAATTTACTAATTCAAATCCTAACATACCAAAATTCAAGACATACCAAATCACAATTCATATCATGTTCACTTAGCTTCTTTCATACCTCGGAATAAGTCAATTGGGTGCATATGTTAACTTTGAAATGTGTACAAATATCAATTTGTGTATGAATGCTAAAGTTATGCATGTATATGCAATAATAATCTAAGGTTAAACCCTAAGCATAAACAGGAAAAAATGATATCACAATTCTCCCCCCCTTAAAAAATCTCGTCCTTGAAATTCTTACCTGAATGTTCAAATAGGTAGGGGTATTGATTTTTCATGTGCTCCTTCGTTTCCCCTGTGGTTTCCTCACTTGAATGATTCTTCCAAAAGACTTTCACCAATGGAATCATTTGGTTCCTCATTTGTTTATTCTGATAGCTAATTATCTTTATCGGTTCTTTATCATAACTCATATTACTTGCAATTTCAACTTCCTGAACCGATAACACATGAGTAGGATCAGATCGATATTTCCTAAGTATACTGATATGGAACACATTGTGAATCTGAGACATCTTATCCGGTAAGGCTAACTTATAAGTTAATGGTTTAACTCTCTCAATTATCTCACAAGGACCAATGTATCTAGGACTTAACTTGCCCTTTTTATCAAACCTCAGCAGTCCTTGCCAAGGTGATATTATCATAAGTACTTTATATCTAACTTAATACTCCATGTCACTCCTGTGTTGATTCGTATAACTCTTCTGTTTGTCATGTTCCGTTTTAATTCAACTTCAGATCAATTTCACTTTATCTACGGTATACTGAATCAATTCTAGGCCTTTAACAATTCTTAAACCCTCTTCATCCTAACATAAAGGTGCTCAACACTTCCTACCCTATAATGCCTCATACGATGCCATACCAATGCTACTGTGATACTGATTGTTATAGGCAAATTCAATCAAAGCCACATACTAATCCATGCTCCTTGAAACTCCAATACATAAGCCCTTAGCATGTCCTCCACATTTTTAATCGTTCTCTCATTCTGTCCATCTATCTGTGGATGAAATGCAGTACTAAAATTCAATTTCTTACCCAATGTTGTTTGTAGACTACCCCAAAATTTCAAGGTAAATCTAGGTTCCCTATTCGATACAATAGATACTGAAACTCTATATAATCTCACTACCTTATTCACATATCTTCAAGCTATCTGATCTGGTAAGCTATTCTCTCTCATTGTCAAGAAGTGAGTCGACTTGATCAATCTATAAATAATGACCCAAATGGCATCATGTTACCTCGGGGTCCTTGGCAAACCCATAATAAAATCCTTTGTGATTCTCTCCTATTTTCCCTCTAGAATAGGCAAGGACTGTAACATGCCAGCCAGAGCTTGATGCTTAACTTTTGTTGATAAGTCAAACACTTAGCCACATATTCAACCACTTTCCTTTTCATCCTTGGCCACAAAAAATGTTGTTTCAGCTTATTATATATCTTAATCGTACCAAGATGCATAGTATAGGTCGCTACATATGCTTCCTCTAGAATCTCTTTCCTCAAATATTCAACATTGGGCACACATAATCTTTGCTGAAACCACAATGTATCATCTCTCAATTCAAATTCAAAAACCAGATTCACTTTCAAATTCTCAATTAATTTCACCAGTTCTGGATCTCTATTCTGAACCTTTCTGATTCTTTCATGCAATATAGGTCTCAACTTCAATGTAGCTATAAATGTTTCATTTTGTTCCAAATTCAATTCAACATTGAATGCTCTCAAATGAACTAGGCTTGTAATAACCTTGATAACTATACTTGAGCCACACTACTATTGGACTTCCTGCTTAATGCATCAGCTACCATATTAGCTTTGCTAGGATGACACTTAGTTGTATAATCATAATCTTTCAACAATTCTAGTCATCTCTTATGTCTCATATTCAACTCCTTCTGACTTCACAAATATTTTAAACTTTTATGATCTATAAATACCTGAAAAGTTTCACCATACAAGTAGGTAGTGTCTCCAAATTTTCAAAGCAAATAATATAGCAGCAAGTTATAAATCATGTACCTGGTAATTAAACTTGTGAGACCTTAACTGTGTCGATGCATATGCTATTACTATGCCATAATGCATCAGTACACATCCTAAACTCTAGTGTGAAGCATCACTGTATATAATATATCCTCCAAATCTAGATGGAATAGCTAATACCAGTGCTATAGTTAACTGATGCTTTAGCTCCTTAAAACTCCTCTAACAATCACCATTCCATCTAAAAGGCATATTCTTCAACAAAAATTTTGTCAAAGGGGTTAAGATCAATGAAAACCCCTAAATTTCTGTTATAACCAGCTAATCAAAGGAAACTCCTAATCTCAATCATATTTTTTGGAGCTTTCCATTTTAACACTGCTTCTATTTTCTTCAGGTTTACCTATATGCCTTGTCCCGACACTTATGACCTAAGAATACTACTTAATTAAGACAAAATTTCACATTTATACAACATTTTCTTCCTCATTATCTATAAAACCAATCTCAAATGTTCATAATGATCTTCTTTACACTTCGAATACACCATCAATAAACAAAATCACAAAGCGATCTAAATAAGGTTGAAATACCTTATTCATCAAGGCATAAAAGTTGTTAGGGCATTAGTCAACCCAAATGGCATCACCATAAACTCGAAGTGCCCATATCTAGTTCTAAATGTACTCTTCAGTATATCAGCCTCTGCTATCTTCAACTGATAGTACCCTGGTCTCAGGTCTAAATTTGTAAACATCTAAGCTCCCTGTAATTGATCAAGCAAGTCAACTATCCTCAGTAAAGGACACTTATTCTTCACTGTCACCTAATTCAACTACCTATAATCAATACATAGTCTCAATGCCCCGTCTTTCTTCTTCACAAACAACGCTCCTATGCTGATATATTGGGTCTGATGAAACCCTTATTCAAAACTCTTGCAGTTGGACCTTTAGCTCTTTCTGTTCCACAGGTGTCATCCTAAATGGAGGAATCGATATAGGAGCAATACTTGGAACAAGATCAATTATGAATTTCGTTTCTCTTTCTGGGGTAACCACAGTAAATCACTGGGGGTCACGTCAAAAAAATCCCTAACAATCGGAATTTTTTGAACTGTCTACTCAGTATGGGTGTTAGTCACGTAGGCTAAATAAGCCTCGCTTCTACTTCAGGTTAACTTCAAGGAATTCATCAAAAAAAATCAACCTGGTTGGCACTGCTTGACTAATACCTCGAAACACTACTCTCGGTTAACTAGGGGAGTCAATGATCACCTCCTTAGTATAGCATTTCCTCATGACCCTATGAGCAGTTAGTCAATCTATGCCTAGAATAATTTCTATCTCCTTTAATTGTAGTATTATTAAGTCAGTCGGGGTACTCACTACCAAACCAGATTTTAGTATCTCTCTCTCACAATGCAATCTAAATGTCATATGTGGTGTGATGAATGAATGTGTAGATCTTGGATATGCCAATGTAAATGATTCGAAATTAAAAACATTTAACACACCTGCTACCATATATGGGGAGTTCTGTGCCTCTTATCTGTGATGACATCGACCCTGGCTTGAGACTGCGACTGTTTACTCTACACCTTAGTCCTGCCACTAGGCTTTGCTGATTGTGTCCTGTCTTTACCTCTGCCTCTCTGTTCTGATCCAATAGCTCTACTCTACTGGACCATCATCTCAAGCATTGTTCCTTTTCTTATTCCAGACTGTGGTCCTAAAGTCTCGGGACAATCTTTAATTTGATGCTCAACAGAGCCACATCATAAACAAGCTCTCGATAACCTCTAACACTCACCACCATACTTCGTACCGAAATGCTCACAATTAGGCATCTGTTGAGACTGCCTAAAGGGCACTTGTCCTTTACCTCTACCAATCTGAACAAATCCACCTCTTGGTTGAATTGTTTCAATCTAACTTGGAATCAAGATGATCTATTCTGATGTTTACTGCAGCTTTTACTATAATCAGCCTGAGATTCACTCTATCTCTTCACTCTAGACTCCTGTCTATACTCTCCCTTACCATTCTTCAACAAATGTTTAATTATGATCAAGGCCGCTCGTAATTCTGTAAAACTACCCAAATTAGAAATGACTAGCCTCATTTTGATGTCTATATTTAACCCATCTTTAAACCTCTTACACTTGTCCTCCTCAGTTGGGATTAATGTAGTTGCATACCCCATTAATTCATTAAATTTTATCTCATACTCTACTACTAAGAGACTTTCTTGTTTCAGATCTAGAAATTCTTTTATTTTTCTGTCCAGATAAATCTTCGGCATGTAATTCTCTTTAAACACCTTCAAAAAATCTTCCCAATTCAAACTACAAGGTCTGGTGGCACTATCTGGAATAGTCTTCTACCACTAATATGCTGGACCTTGCTAAAGTGAGACTGCATAATTAAATCTCTCATCTGACTCACAATCCACTTGATCAAACACTCTTTCAGTTCTCTCTAGCTATCTTTCTGCCTTACCAGGATATTTACTTCTGTAAAAGTCTACAGCCTCCTGCTTCCAAAGCTTATCATATCTCCTTTCCTCCTCTCTAGGAATCTCGGAGGTATTTGTGCAAACTCAGGTACATGAGACTCTCAATTAGCTCCAACAGACTCTATGTCAGCTGAGTCTCCCACTTGATCTCCTATGGCAGGTGACCTATAACAAAAATAGTTGTGATCACTAACTAACCTCTCATTATTTATCATGTCTTAATACTCTTATATGTCCCTATGGATGCTAAACCATGCTCTGATACCAAAAATTTAACAACCCACTACCATAGAGTATATACCCTAACATCCAGAGGACATTCAAGTATCTATCCTATGACAATGGTATGTTAGAGCAATCATAATCTCTTAACCGACATCTTAAAGAATATACAATACTTAAAACCTCAACATTTCATTTCACTAATTGATAAAATTTTACATTGTAATCATTGAAACAAGAATTTACAATCCCTTATATAAAAGTTCTATATGACAAAGAAACTATAAATTACAATCTATAACTCCTCTGATGTCAACTAACAGACCTTTGAGTCATATCTTAATCTAAAATGTTCCTCTAGAAAATATTAGGAGCTAGGTCTCCTATCTCGTACCTGAAAAGTCACGTTGCAAATTTTGATAAGTTTTGCAAACTCAATAATTGAACCATCATTGATGATCTCACCTAGGTCATATACACAAATATCGCACAACCAACCATTTTCACAATCATTATCCCTCTCAATAAGACATAATGAATGACACATATTTTACAAACATTCTTTTAGAACATGTACAACCCAATCAATCATATTATCATGGCATATCACTTTATCATCACAATTTCAGAAAAGATTATATAACTATATATCTCATAATCATAAATATACAAATGCAGATGCATATGTATATCCAGATTCGTTATTATTTGTTATGATTGAGTGCCTTCCAGATACAGATATAGATACTGGCCCATTGGGCTCAGTCAGATACAAAAATCACGAAGCAAAGCTCTACATGCAGAATTCTAAGCTTAAAGCTCTTTCAAACTGACTACTCTAATCACAATGCCTTCATCTGAATATGCATTTTATGAAATGCATCAAATATCATAATATGCCATGAATAACATTCACTTATGATGCACAGATAGAATCTTATATTCATTAGACCTCAGTCCGACATTTAACTTTCGTTGAGTATTCTAAAATCAATCAGAATTTAGTTACAAGCAGATATCATTCAAATTTCATATGCAAATAGAACACTGATCGCGCGGTTTATCGTTCAATTAATGAATTGATCCTCGGAAACCGGTCAAATAAAATTTATACCAAGGATTGC
>JANTNU010000009.1:8469176-8482090 GCA_024752395.1 Erythroxylum havanense
ATATTCAACAACAATCTCAGGACGAACAACCTGTTGATGAGAGCCAGACGTATCTTGATGCAGCAGGTGGTAGGGACTGTCGTGGAAGGATTTTTGGGCTAAATTCATTTGCAAACATATGTTATTCACAATCCTCCATGTCCAGTACATCAACATCTAGTAGACGATTGACAACCAATGAAGTCAATGAGCTTTGGACTACAGTGTAGACATTGATGGAACACATATCTCAGCTGAGACGTGAGATAGACGACTTGAAGGGGAGGGGTAGTGCCTCAAAGTATCCACGGTCACCAGGGGAATATGATTGTTGTAGTCGTTTGTTTTATTTTTGTAGTCATTTGTTTTAAATTATAAAGACTTATTATGCATACTATAATGTTTTTATTATCAATCAAGATAATTTTAACTTTATATTATCAATTAACTTTTTGTTTAAACAAATTAAATATATAAACAAATCAAAATATCATGCATAGATAATTCATAACTGTTAAAAATTATACATTAATCATAAGATCATGAGATAAATTTAATGTAAGGATTCTAAAATTTTTTTAAATTATTTTATTGATGAAAAAACAAAATTACGTTGGTAAATTCCATTATTTTACCGACGGAAAAAGTAAACTATCAACACAATCCCATATTTTTACTAACTGTTACTCTTTGTTCCCTTGGTAATATTGCTAACCGTCAAGATTTTCTGAACTACGGTTTACCGACGGTTAACATAACTGTCGGAATATCACCAATGATATTATGTTATTGTCAGAAAATACTACAACTTAATACTTATGACTGTAGGTAAATTTACCAACGATTTACTGCAAATCCATCGGTAAAGTTACGGACGGTGAAAGACATCCGTTGATATATTTACCGATGGACACGTAATAAGTCCATCGTTAAATTCATATACGGCCGTTTGAACAAACGTCTTTGTCCATCGGTTGTCCCCATCGCGAATTAGTATTACTGACGGGATACAAGGGTCTTTCGTTGGTAATCTCTACGGCTTAAATGACGTTTTTCTTGTAGTGTAATAAGCATTTTGCCAAGATTTTGTACTAAATATTACAATAAGAGATTGGTCTATAATTATGCAAACTAATTAGATTATTAATCTTTGGGGTTAGGAAAATACCAGTATTGTTTGCTTCTCTTATTATGCTACAATTTGGTAAATGGTTCAAGGATAAAATTTGTTACTTAATTCCATACTAATTTCCAAGATTTTTGAAAGAAGTTTGCGTTAAAATCCTCTAGTCCAGGTGCTTTCTTAGGGTAAAGACTCCATAACGCACATCTGCCATCCACTTCATTGAATTGAGCAGCTAGATATATGGTATGCTCTTCAATGATTTAAGGGAGGAATGATGTTCCTGAGTTCATACAACAAACATCCAACTTTAGTTGTTATGCCAATGGTATTTTTGAAGTGAGCGAGAACATAACCTTCGTATCCATTAAGCTCATTTAGTTAATTATTGAATCTAAAATGAGACTGCTTAGAAGGAAAAGAATCTTTTATTAGGACTTCAATGGGTGAGTGGTCAAATGATAGGGCCTTGTGAGAGTGAACCTTACTCTCAGTGACATGATTCAGCCAAGAGGAGTTTACCATTGCTTTATCCAATTTCTTTCTCATTAACCAAGACCTTTGTTGTTTGTTGTTTCAACTCAAGAAGTTTCCATCATATGTAAGATTAGAAGCTTCCACTTTACTTATGCATTCCCTAAACCCATCATTGAACAAGTTGTGTCATTTATTCTCCCCCTTGACCTCATTTGGAATAGAGAATATTACTGAAAGTCTTTTATCAACAACCATGGATAGTACATGCTAACGTGTACTTTACATAAATCTCTCCACAAGTCATCCCTCTGGAAGGAAAAGTTGGAAGCATTGATAAAATTTAACTTAATTATGTTTCGAATTATAAAAGCATTCATATGAACAAGTTTATATATTATTTTTGAGAAAATAAAAATGTATTAAGCTTGGAGAGGTCCAAAATTATGAAGTCTAGCTCAATACAATAACTTTCCACTTCCTAAAGCCTAAGGAAACGACTAATCTCTAAGTCATCTACAACACATGTTCTTTAAGATCCTGAACGTTGGGATTGCAATGATGTTTCTTGGTTAACTTCATTGACATTCCTATTGCCTGTCTGTCTATCAATTTAACAACCACCAACCTCAAAAGAGGATTTGTTAATACATTTAACAAAACAAGTCAAAAGCATATCAAAGCTCCTAGGCATAATAGTCTTAATAACCACTTCTTTTAACACATCATTGAAAATGAACTTATTAATGTTATTTTAGACTTCTTCAAAAAAGGAATTATACTGAATAAGACCTATATTTCTCTAATTCCTAATCCATCTTCCTTGCTAATTTAAGGTTTACTCATTATGATTTAATTGCAATTCTAGAAAGCAAAGAAAAGTAAGAGAATCAACAAGTAAAGATAGATGCAAGAAATCAGTTTATTACTTAAAAGTTAGTTACATTACTTTTCAAAAGAGATTATACTATTTTACATGTATCACTATACAGAGAGCCTAACAAAAGAACTAAAATCCTTAACTTGGGCAATGATGATTTGTGACAATTACAAGCAGAAATCAGAATTGAAAACTATAAACATAACTACAATGTGCACATGTTTAACAGAAACTGACCAACTACACTAGTTTTTATCTAAACTAGTTGTACAATGAGCTGTCCAAAGCATTTAGGTTCTTGGTTCTTGCCAAACTATTGAAATCAAGAAATGATAATAAATATTCCCATATGGTCTATTCTACAGAGTGACAAGTTTTAATCAATATTCTCATAAAAAGAATAATAATGTGATGACTTATTCGTGGGAACCTTAGATGGGTACCCCTATAATGTTTCACACTAATAAACTCAACAAGAACCCCAAGTACAATCCTTTTAGAAGGAAACCCAACAATGGGACAATTCAAAGTATACCTGACAAGAATCAACAAATACTGCCAGATATTACAGAACATTAAAATCTAAGAGGAAAGAACGGAAAAAGAGTAGTCTATGATCTTTTTGTATCGCTGCTTCAACAGAGATGCATAATACATTTTTTACTATATCCCGCAAGCTGCTTTTACATCTCACTCAAAATAAAACAAAAACCAAGAGGGGTAACTCAGAACTCAAACCTTAGCACAAAATCCCTTATACTTCTAACTTTAGTTCTTCAAAACAGGCACTCCAGTTAGCTATGACCAATTTTCTTTGACCGAAAATATTATAGAGGGGAAGTGCAGAAATTCACAGTTCGCCTGCTTCTCCAAATTATCTTTGCTACAATATCTTGAAAACCAAAATAAACTTCTAGGCGGCAATTCCTGGACCAATATAAATCAAGAATGGGGATGGAAGCGTTATTAAAAATGAATGAAGAAAAAATTTTTATCAGTCAATGATAATTAGTTGTAAACAAATAAGCAAGGTGTTCAAATTTTGTAGACACATATGTGTTGACCAACACAAGAAAATACAGCTACATAATTAGTATGCATTCACACCAAGCATCCAAATCCTTAGGTCATTCAAACTATTTTGCTGAAAACCAACTATAATTATTGTAACCATAAAATTGGAATCATGATCACATATTTCTCAAAATTTTCTAACTACATCCTAAAGAGTGTTTATAAAGGGCCAAAATAAATTTTCATGTTACAAGAATGATATTTAAATGGATAAACATTAAGCATGTTTTCATTTGTAAGATTACATACGAAACAAATAAAGTCATTGTTGAAGAAAAATATCAAAAGTGACACAAAGAAAGAGGGATAGAGAGAAAGAGTGACGTAGGTATAAGAACTATTCTCTTCACGAACTCTAGACTTTGTAACATTTCAATACTTTAATGTAGCCCCCACTAGTGCCACGTAAACCTTGTTGTTTGATTAAATTTAACCCCTAATGTTTCTTGATGTCACAAAAGATTACCAACTATAATAAACTAACATACGAGTCATTTCAACTGACTATATCTCCCAACAAAGGACCCTAAAGAAGAGAAGTACAATCCAGAATGGTGTTCAGGAAAAGAATTCTTATAAGCAAAGATAGGAATCAAGTGAATTGAGTTTTAGGAACAAATTCGATTTAGAAACATATTGCAAGCCTATTTAGGAACAAGAACATAACTTCAGATCATTACTATTTGGATCTCCATTACATTTAGTATAGATTGCATTTCACCCCGTGTTCCTTCCACATTATAATCCTAGTTCTCAAATTATGCACTCAGATCTATTCTCAGGACAAGAACTGTGTCAAAGAGAAATATAGTCACTTATATGCTTATAGCTCAAGACAACGGAATTAAAGGAACAAATTAAAAAAAAAAGAGTATTTCTGTCAAAACCCAGTTGAAGTACTTAAAGACGATGCACCTTAGAGGTGTCCTTTGTTTTTATGATTACGTGTTTTAAAGAGTTTGTGATGTTGCTGCACAGACGATAACTTTAAAGGAACAGATATAAAGAAGGACCAAGGTGACTAAAAAGATCTTCATATTGGAGTTGTCAGCAAGCATATCATCAGAGAATCATTCACAAACCTGTTTCTTAGAATAGAATAGCACCAAGCAATTACGCATTCACCACAAGAAATTAAAATTTTCAATTCCAAAATCATCAGTTTTTCAATTATCTTGCTTTTAACCAGATAGATAAAAGAAGTTGACGAAACACAAGTGCATCTTAATTACTATGCAAGCCTTACTAGTTGAGATACAACTTTTCACAGAAGAACAAAATCCTATGGATAAGAGTTAGCAATTTCAGTTCAATACCAACCATGATGGCCTAATAATTAAATACAAACAATGATAAGCAGTTCGATTCCAGTTGAAGAAAGAAACATTTAGGAAGTAGACCTAAAGACCAAGTGACAGATTACCGTAAGAAAAGATTATGACTCTCAAACAAGTTAAAATTAAAAGGTGTGACTATGAAGATGTAGAAAGTATGCAACCAACTGCCTAAAAACTAACACCTTAAATATTTGTTAAGTCATTTTGTCCTCATATGTACAAGAATCTATTATCCTTGATTTTTCTGTGGCATAAGTAAATCAATTTTGTGAATCTAAAACAGTGCTTCACAAGAATAAAAGAGATAAGTCATGAACTAGTAAATCAGTAACAAGTAAACATTAGAAACACGAATGTATTTAGAAGTTGTTTTTGCTTGAGCATCCAAAATGGAGAGCTCCTCCTATATGTAGGATGCCCTCTCCTAAGCAAATTTTTATCCTCTTTATGTGACCCAAGTCAACAATATTTTAATTTAAATCTAAAACAAACTAAGCTATATGAGTTTCTGCCACTATATCCTTCGTTATCTTTTCATTAATAGAACCATTGAATCCTTCAGCAATTGCATAAAATGCCTCAACAAGATTCCTTTTTTGAGCTATACATAAACAAAAAAGTGTTGGTTCAATGGCATATGATTGAAGGGATTGCATTAAAGGCTATGCTAAGAAAAGCTAAAATCAAATAGGTTCACACAAAAAGACACCCACTTTTAATTAATCTCATCATGATTTAAAGATATGAATGTTCTGATGAACATTTCTGATGAACATGATTTAAAGATATGAATGTTTTAATGAATGTCAAGATCCAAAAACTATTGCATCGTAATGGTTCAATTTCAATAATTAGATCCCCAAGATCACAATGCACAGATAAACAGAGGCAACAGTTGAATGGATACAAATGACAAGGAGTTCTTACCTCTATTTGACTGTCTTTTATTAACACTATAACCACCAACAAAACCAGGAGAATTTTTAACTGAAACATTCGAAGTGGCATTTTCAAGTCCATAACCAAAGGAGCCAGATCCTTCTTGATCAGAATTTGATGATCTCCAAGTGGAGTCTGCATAATCAGAACCTCCAGCATAAATTTTAGCTAACGTTCCACTAAAAGCACCATTTGATGTAGCATATGATGATGTTGGCGCCATAGCATTCCCACTGCTTCTTCCATAGCCACCTGTGCCCAAACCTACACTGTTTTCACCATCTCCATAGCCAAAATTCAGACTGCCAGTGGAGACATTATTTCCTCCACCTTGAACAGAAAATGGCGAAGAACCCCAGTTAACTCCACTACTGCCAAAAGTGCTTCCTCCAAAACTTCCACCTCCAGATGCCGCATATGCATTAGAACTTCCAGAACTGGTATTATAGTTAAGTCCCCCATCACCCCACAAGTTCCTACTTACTGAGCTGAAAAAGGAAGTATTACCTCCATTGCCTCCATCATAACCTACAGGAGGACTAGCAAACCTATTTGTATTGCCAATATAGTAAGGACTCGCTCCTCGCCCATAGCTGAGATTGCTGGTAAAAGTTGCACTCCCCCCATAACTAGGGCTTAATGCTGGCTCAAAATTTATACCCATTCCATAACCAGAACCAAATGGTGGAAACCCACCTCGGCCACCAGCCACTGGACTAAATCTACCATCCATCCTTAGTCCATAGCCTCCGATCGTACTAGGAGTGTATCCCTGAGTGAAGCCATTAAGGAAGCTATTTGACCTACTTAGACCATAGTTATATCCACCCAGTGGGCTACGACTAGGTCCAGGTGATAATTCTTTGGGAACTGCTTTCTTAACCTCAACCGTTTTTCCATTTAGTTCATGAAATGTCTTTGTCAATACTTTGTCCACTGCCTCCTCAGAATCATAAGTAATGAATCCAAATCCTCGTGGCCTCTGAGTGTTGTGATCATACATTACCACAACATCTGTAACTGTTCCAAACTGATCAAAATACTTCTTAAAATCACTCTCTGTAACTGTAGATGCTAAACCTCCTACAAAAATCTTCCTTGTGCGGACTGGAACTGGAGAACCATGGGTGCTACTGCCATTGTTTCTGGTCAGAATGTTCTGGTTATCCCTAGGAACAGCCTTTTTCGCTTCCACCTTAGGGTGAAAAGTTAACCGTAAAAAACATCAAAGACTAAGCAATGGAACTTTCAATGATAACATATGCAGCAGAAGAAAAGAAAATAAAGTAGCTCAAGCTAGCTCCACGTGATTGTATGGCTCAATTTGAAAACAAATTGAATGTAACTCAGAACTATAAAACTGCTGCAGTTAGATATTGGATTCATGCCTTCATGGGAAAACAACAATCGAGCCAATGGTCATAAATTACGTATCAATCTAGAGCTTTTAATTAGACTTGAGCAGACACTCACCATCCTGCCATCAATGTTATGCTTTTCCTTTATGACTCTGTCTGCGACACTTGGATCAGCAAAAACAACAAAACCAAATCCACGGGCACGCCCTGTGGTTCGATCCTTCATGATGACAACCTCCACTAGCTCTCCAAAAGACCCAAAGTAATCCTTGAGTCGATCTTCATTGGTGTCCCAAGAAATTCCACCAATGAATAACTTGCCATTATCAGATTGCATTTTTCTTTCGTCTCTACAAAGCAAAACTAATCTAACTCAGTAGCAAATCCCAGAAATAACAATCACAAATTGAGCAATAACTCATCTAATTCAGAAAAGCAATCATATATCCATGTCAATCATTTTAAGTTTTAAACAGGAAGCAATCCATAACGCAACACATAATTTGAACATCATCAACATTAGTATAACGAAATGCAGGCGTTGAATGGAAATTAATTGCATTATAATTGAACGAACGCAGGCAAAAAACCACTACAATACCTTATTTGAACACTTTTAACTCCTATATTCTGTCAGGTTAAAAAAGTAAAAGATCCTTAAACTATCAATCAACCAAGCAACCTTAACACCACCAAACCTGGGTATTAAAATGTCAACAAAAGGGGAAAAAAAACAACAGGAAGGAAAAACCCAGAAACAGATTCAGTAACAAAATCTCATAAATGTCCAGACTTGAAAAGTGAATCAAAGATCCAAATCCAAAATACCATAAACGCACCGATTAAAGAAAAACCCAGATGCCAAATCTCGTCAAGAAAAACAAATAATTAAGATCTGAGAGGAGGCACAGTATGAACAAAAATAGAGGGCATGCTCATCCTCCTGCACAATATGCCCCCTTCCCCTTCAGATTGAGTTACGATTGCTGTGTTTTCAATAAGCTAATTCTATATTCAATTACCAAACAGATTGCAATTTACAAATAAATATTGTATTGAGAGAAATAAAAAAGGGCTGCCTGTGGTTTTGAGAAACATAGAGAAGGTTCTTTGGAGTCTGGTGTGAAGAATTTATAGGGAGGGGCTGAGAATGGAAGGAGTTTATTTTCATTTTCTTTTTTAAGCGTTTTTTTGTTTGAAATTTATGGCTACTTTTTGAGTAAAAGGCCAAAATGGTGCTGAGAAGACAGTATTTATTTTATTTGGTAGGCCTTTTCCAATTCCATTCCAATCATTTTTCACTTTAATAAACATTAATGTGTGTTCTTATATGATATTTTGTCTCACATGCTTGCTCAGAAGGCGATTTGATTTTGAGCATCATCTGTTGTTTTTCGCTTGCAATTTGATCGTTTCCGAGTTGCAGGTGGTGGTCATCTTTAGCTCGTGAATGTCGCATAAAATAAAAGATATAAAGAATATTGAAATTAGTAAGGATAAATAAGTCAATTGTGATGTGTGATTATATATATATATATATATTGAAATTAGTAAGGATAAATAAGTCCATTTTGATATGCTTTCTTTCTTTTACCCTGCAATTTGAACAAAAAATATTCGTGTTGTTGAAGTTTGAAGGTACCACCTTCTTTGTGTAACTTTAATATATGTTAATATTGGCCTAATGTACTAAAGATATTAATGAGCGATTAAAAATAAGTGTTGAATTAAGAAAGATTCCAAACTGTGATAACGTTACCACCTCCTTTCCAACCAGCAACGCGCTCGCAAGCATCTCACTACGAGCTTAGACTGTTATCACTGTCGACTAGAGGAGTCCTCGCTTCATGTTGTTCGTGATTTCTCCAAAGTGCGACATCTTTGACTTACTTTTCCCCGCCACGCCTTCCCTTCCACTTTTTTCACTATCACTCATCAGGAATGGCTCACTACTAACCTCCAGACCCATCAGTTAGTTTCGGGCCTTGAATGGGCAGCTATTTTTGGGACAGCCTGTTGGTTCCTCTGGATATGGCGGAATCAGGCCCTTTTCGACCCTCAGTTCTCTTCGCCGGTTTCTCCTGTCACTATCATCCTCACTCATGTCCACCTGAGTTCTCAGGCCTCAGCTTCACTTTGTTGGGCCCGTTTGGCCCCTCGCACACGATCTGCACAATTTATTGGGTGGTGCCCGCCCATCCTTGGGTGGGTCAAACTGAATACTGATGGGGCATGTTGCCACGATGCTTCCTCGGGCACTGCAGGAGGTCTCATTTGAAATCGCTCTGGCAATTGGCTAGGTAGTTTTGCTCAGAATATAGACCGTTATTCCTTGGTTTCGGCTAAACTTTGGGGCGTCTTCTCGGGTCTTCAGCTGGCCTGGACCCTCGGTTTTCGCTGCGTGATACTTGAATTGGACTCTGTCATGGCTCAAGAGCTCCTCTCCGATGCCTCACATCGCGCCCTGTCTCTCAATCGTTTGGTCCTGGGTATCAATGAACTTCTCATCCGAAACTGGGTAGTTATTCCTCGCCACACCTATCGAGAGGGCAATCGGTGTACTAACTGGCTCGCCAACCGTGCTTTTACTTTGGGACTCGGACTCACCACTTTTGATAAGGCACCATCTGGGTGTGTCACTCTCCTTTTAGAGGATATGACTGGGGCTAGTCTCCCTCGGAGGATATTGTAATTTGTGCTTTTTTCGTTGTAACAAAAAAGGCAATATAAGAATAAAATGAAGTTTTAAACTTAAGAAAATAGTTTATGAAATTAATAAAGAGAAATGCGAGTTTACATCCGTTAAACTGAATATCAAATCAAGAACAAAAGAAGATCAAGACTTATTAAGGTCATTCTTTAATTTGTACTGAGAGTTAATGCAACATTGATTGACATCGATCAATATTTTGACGACTAAGTTGGTCGACCAATGCGCTGTATGTAGCTATTGTAACAGCTGCTTCTAGGCTCTAATGACTAGTAAGAGTTCCAAACAATATAAATATGTGTTTTCTTATTTATTTTATAACAAGAAGGTTTGGGGTGTTATATACATACATTAAAGAGTCCAACCCTAGGCACACTGGAATAATTACAAAATTTTTTCATATTTTGATTTTCAAAAAATTAATATCACCAACTATTTATGAAATTGATTCGTCTTAACTACCATAGCCGCATAAGTGTCTAGTCTCTAATGATATCCACAGAACAAGTTGAGAAAATTATGTAACTCTTACAGAGAGGGTTAAACAAGAAAGGCTAGCTTCATTAGAGTTTAAGCTTATTTATAATAGGTTTTAGACGTTTTAGTAATTTAATTGAAATTAATTTCTAATTTTAATTAAACTTTAATTAGAATTAAGAAAAATTGTAATTAAATACCAATTATGCCTAAATAAGATCCAGTATCTCATATTGATCTTTATTTATTAAATATCTCATATTTAATTATAAAATTTTTAGAATTTTGCATTAAATTCTAACTTGATTAAACTATCTTTGCTCTCTTCAACCCGGTTTTATGTGAGAGAAAAGATATTTAGTGAAATTGTTGTAACATACTACTCTTATAGAGTATATACCCGGCATACCAGAGGATAACTGAGCATATATCCTATGGGAATGGCAGGTTAGAGCCAAATGAATTATCTTATTTATAGCATCACACATCTAACAAGATCTTCAAAAGATCAAGCACTCTCATTTTATTCACAAACATAACATTCATTGTGTCATTACAATTTATAACTCACGTATAAAAATTACATATTATGCGAGAGTTTACAACTTCATGCAAAATGTTCAACATGAAATGGGACGCTAGACCAAAATACTCTAACTAGATTCTCCAAAATCAGCTGACCAGACCTTTGAGCTATTTTGTCCCCAAAATGTAGGTACTATATTTTTACTAGATTGCCTTAGAAGCTAGCCCTCCTTTATACTTGAAAATCAATGTTGCAATTTTGATGAGTTTGCGAACTCAGTAAATGAACCATCACTGATATGCTCACTCAAGTCAGACACAAATATCATAAGTAAATAACCAAATTCAACAACTACATCATATCATTCCATTGTGTATACCATATAACCTTTCATCACATTTCAATAAGTACAATATTACACACATATTGCATAAAACATACTTAAAAAATTAAGTAATTCATTGAAATCTTTCATATGATACATATAAAGTTATATATGCAAGTGCACATGTGACTCCACGTTCATTTTGCTTTGTTGTGATTGAGCACCTATTTTCCTGTATCTGTTGTAGATACTTGGCTCATTTTATATATTGTCTCATACTTATTGTGGATATCGGGCCGATTAATAGCTGAATCTATGGCTCTTTATGCACATTCCTAAGCTTAAAGCTATTTTTCACGTTGCTCACCTCAATCATATGATTATTCAATCATAAACATGTTTATATGTCATGTTCAATGCATGCTCAATTGACTATCTGGGTATGTATCCTTATTCACTAATCTTATGATTCATTCATCATAACTTGTAACTTGTTTGCAATTAAGTTATGCCTTCAGTAAGTTTGATTACTTTAAATTCGACAATCATTTATTCACTAGTCCTTTTCTAGCCTTATATATTCAGACAATTTCCTAATTCTCATTCATTCATATCTAATTCACATTTCTCACATCCTTTGGATCATATTTGCATTCCTAAGAACACCTTCATGCCTTTAACAACTCATAAATTCCATATTTAAATACATTGATCTCAAACAATCTGTTCCTTAACAACCTAAACTTATTAAACACTTAACCAATTGATCAAGCAACCATCTATGTTCATTTCAAGCCTTAATTAAGTCCAAATACACTAAGATAAAATAACTTATCCTTAGTTGGTTCAACAATAACACAAAACAGAATTTTTTTCACTTCAAAGCATTGACCACAATCATGGGCCACCTGTCCACAATCGTGGAAAGACAATATAAAATTTTTCTCTTGTTAAAGCATTGCCCATGATCGTGGGAAGGAGCTAATACAGCTTCCACGATCATGGGATGGTGCTAATGTTGGGACCCGATCCGGAGACTGGCGCCCCAACCTGAAAACGGGAGACGGAACGAATCACAAAGAGGCGAAACGAATCATCAACGAATCAAAAGCCAACTTGGAAGCGAAGCATACAAACAAGGTCAAATCGAATTGGCTCGGGGGCAAACCAAACAAACGATCACGAATCACAAATCGAATCGAGCATTCGAACTGAAACACAAGTACCGACGTCCGTGAACAAATCTTTTAGGAATCACTGTTGCATTGCGTTGGAAACCCTAAGACTGATCCAATCCGAAACCGGTATAAATTTTCTTTTCTTTTTCTTATAACCATCTTTATTCAACTTATGCAAACTCATAAAATTTCCCTTTTTCTCGGGAATTATCCTCATGCCCATGTCTCAATCCTTGAATCATACTCTTATATGTCCATTTTACCAAAACACATTATACAGATCCAATCCCTATAGATTTTCTCAACTCAACATACCAATCTCATAATCCAATCTAATTCCCAAGGTAAGCATAAATATATTCCACATCATACACAATTTCATATACAAATTCCAAAATTATAAACAACTATAGGTCTCAAATCCGTACATAATTTCCTCATTCATATACACCAATTTATTTATACACAATTGCATAACTCTCATACATTTTGAAATGACTGCTTGTCATACTTTAATGGATAATTACCGACTTA
>JANTNU010000009.1:8525721-8537453 GCA_024752395.1 Erythroxylum havanense
GGTGAGTAACCTAGTTGGTTCCTCAATCCTTGATTGTTCAATGTTCTGTGAATATGTGAACTGTTTGTGAAATGTGACCACTTGCAACTATGAATTGGTGTGCAGAATTGTGAATAACCTGTCTGAATTTGATAAATAGAGTTGATTGAAATATGTTATTGTGCAATTGTGAGCGCATGCTAGGCACGAGCAGAAATGGGGAATTATATGTCTGTTTCCAATAAATTGTTTCTGATTGCATGGGATAAATGAATTCCATATTTGATTGATTAATAATGATTGTGACTGGAGCTGCTACTGAGAGCTACAAGCTCGAATACTAAAAAGAAGAGCCTCGAGCTCAAAAGGGATTAGTGCATACCCAGAGGGCTCTCCTATCCCTACTAACGCATGGAAAGTAGTGCATACCCAGAGGACTCTCCTACTTCCTAAGACGGGATTACTGAATATTGAATACTGTCACTGTTTAAGCACTCAGTCACAACTCAGAATAAAAGAATGGATAATAATGGGAAAAGATTATGGGTGCAACTTTTATGTGTATGGATTCAAGTGTGAACATGGGAAGAAGGTTTTAGTGCTTTATATTTGTCTGATAATTGTTATATGGTGATATTGAATGTGAAATCGACTGTAACTGTGAATTGTTTGAATATGCATGAATTGAGTGAACCATTGATGATGGTTTCTCATTGAGTTCGCAAACTCACCCAACATTGCAAATATTTTTCAGGATATGAAGAGTACCCCGTTAGACAAACGAGAGTATGATTACTGCAAGCAAGTCAGAGTTTTAGGTCGGGATCAGTTTCACGTCTGCATTTAAGTCATTTTGATTTATATGTAAATTTGTATTTCCGCAAATTTGTATTGTTATTGCAGAGGGCCCAATTGATTAGTGCCGTATTGTAATATGATTACCGAAATAGTATTTTGATTGAAAATGTTTTCATGTCGTAGGCCCAAATTGTTTACTGATATACGAGTACCCAATTGTTTTCAAAATAAAAATGTCTTACTGAGTTTCTGAATGAATTTGACTGCTCTAGCATACCACCATCGTGAGGCATGGGCTCTGATATCACCCATGATATCGGGTTCGGGTCTTGCAGGAGTGGGATGCTATATTTTTGGCCCAAGAAGGTCCGTTTAATGGACTTAATGGGCGATGTTGAGGGTCCTCACAGACCCAAAAAGGTTTGTTTAATGAACTTAATGTCCGTTAAATGGACATAGGGGTACCCAAACCCCTCTAAAGCCTCTCCCATGCTTCCTACATCCTTTCTAACATTTCTTTCACTCATAACCTTCTCAAATTCCCCCCTCCAAGTGCAATACCACTTCACATCAATCCAAACACCAATTTTGTTCCATTAAATCTACTAATCCCTACTCATTTGATTCATCAAAACCACTAATTCTCACCATTTACCATAGCTGTCCTAGTTTTACATCCCATGTAGCATTACCATTTATAATACTCATATCTCTCAAATCTGATATCCAAAATTTATATACTTTATGCCGTTGGAAATCTAAGAGGATAAACTACAACCTTCAAGAAGATAACTTTGTCTAATTCAGCCTATATTCATCCATATTTTCCCTGGAAATAAAAACACAAATCTTATCCCAATGAAAACTTGAAAATGTGGTATACGCACTTTGAGAATCATGGGCAAAACACAATCATATTTTATTTCCATCAAAAGAAATAAGTGTTTTACAAAGTTCCAATAGGCTTTCCGAGCCACAATACATCAATGTCTCAAAATCCCAAAATACAAAAGATACTTGAACAATTGATACTTGAAGTGTGACTAAAGCCTCATGTTTACAAAGTTTAACTTAAAATAAAAAAGTATGCCTAATCGAAGCGATGCCTTGACTCTCTTTCACTCGATCTTTTGCTCATCACCTGAATAGGGGAAGGAGAGTGGGGGTGAGCTTAAAAGCTCGTAGGTAACATTTTATAATCGATAACAAGTAAAATCATTGAAATTTTTCATTTTTCCTAGAAAATTCTTATTGAATTCAAGAAAAACATAGTTCTTAACCAATTCCTAATAATACAAATCATGTAAGCATCAACTTGACAATTAACAGATGTAATGCACAACAAATGGCTCTAGAGTTTTGTGGAACGAAACAAAGAAACTGAAGTTTACTCCGTGAACGAAATGAGTCTGAATTCTCAGGATCTTGTGGCCTCAAGTGGGTAGCCGGGAGAATGCTATGGGTCAATATGCACGTGACTAACTAAACAGGTTGCTCCCTTGCCCACTCACAAACAAATTTATGCTCAATTCATTTCCATACATTTTCATATTCTCATGCCTTTTTTCCTTTTTTTTCTTTATACAAAATACCACGACACATTTCAATGGCATAACATGATCATACATCACAATGCATTTTTCACATTCATAACAATTCAAATCCAGTCCATTAAGCATATACACACATATAAGCAAATTCTTTAAATCATTTAAAAGCAATATATTCACATTTATGAAGTACTTGAAATCATTTATTCTATTGATTTAGAAAGACTTTAATGGCTCATTATTCAATTATAAACTTGAAACCCACCTTGATTTCCTTGCTTATAGACTTTCTCAAAGATGTCTCTCCCCTTGCTCTTGGATAGGGTTTTGTTGATTTCCTAAAACAAACCAATCTCCCATTCAATTCCAATTTAATAAAATCCCTAAAACTTCAAAATCAAAACAAACAAAATCAACATAAATCAATCTCAAACCTAACCTACCCATAGTCCATCTAGGTTAGAAATCCTAAAACCTAGTTTAGAAACCCTAAAATCAAATGGTTTCCCTTAAACCATCTTCTTCCAACACAACACCCTTCATTCTCTATATAAAACCCTTTTCTCTTTCTAACTCCTTCTCTAACAAAGCAAGAAGAAAAATGAAGCTTACCTTGAGCAAATCTTCTTCTTCTTTCCTTCTTCTTCTTCTTTCTCTTCTTTCTCCACGATTTTTCTCTCTTCTTTTCTTCTTTCACGTTTTTTCTTCTCTCTTCTCTTAGCTTCCATGATACCTTCCTCTCCTCTTCTAATTTTAAGACACCATTTTAGCATATTCTTCCAATTATACCCCTCACTTATTTGACCTTTCCCAATCTTTTCTGGGAGGTATCTTTTCTGGGACATGTTGTCTCTTCTCAAGGGATTAAAGTTGATACTAATAAGATTGAAGCAATTATTAACTAGAAGCTGCCACGGTTACTATCACCAATTTGTGAAGGGGATTTGAGTGATAGCATCCCCTTTAACTAAATTGCTATAGAGAAGAGTGAAGTATGGATTGCCTGATAAACATCAAACTAGTTTTGATCAACTAAAGAGAATGTTTACTAAAGCTCATGTGTTGGCCCACGTTGGACCCCGAACATTTCTTAGAAGTTAGAACTGGAAATAAGAAATTTTGGTAATTAGTCATGAGTAAAGAACAAATAAATGAAAAATTTTTGAACCAAGAAATGATAGATAAGAGTAAAGTAGAGAAGGAGAAATGTGGATAGATTCATATTTTACCTTGGTAATTTTAGTGGATAAGAGATTTCAAAATGGGAAGAATTAAGGAGAAAGTTAGAAGTGGAATGAAAGCAAAAATGAAGTTGAATTTGTGTAGTAAGTTGTTGAAGGATATGTATATAGGTGTATGCTCTGTCATTGGTGTTCATGATTAATCATGGACTATATTTTCTTTATGAATGATATTGATTTGAAATGGAGTTGAAAATGAGGAATAAATGAAGCAAAAATGGTGATCTTAGTATGATTTGTGTTAAGGAAAGATTATGAAGCAAGATGGGTTGTTTGTTTAGAAAATTGTTCAAGGAGTATGCTTTAGTCCTTTACCACAACTTCTTTTCTAATTATCCAAATGAGACGATTCCTTGTTTGGATTAAATTAGAAACATATGGTTATATTTCTTATGAAGATATCAAATTTCAATTTGGCCTCTAAGAGTCTCAACATTTGTCATGAAGTTGAGAACTGGGTGAAGTACATTGGTGGAGGAATGAAAAGATAATTCATGTTCGGAATTTAGGGGAAATTGTGGAGTTATCTAGATAGAATTAGAAAAAGTTGTCTTCTAGAAAGTTGTAGAAATTTCTTTTATCTTTCCAACGATATATTGTATGAAATTTTTGGACATCCAAGCTGAAATTTATGGTTCTTATAAAGGAAAATGTTCAAGAGTGAAGTTGCTTCTTCTATGTTTCTCTTCTTTTGCCTTTTTGCTTCTTCTGCGTTGATGTCATCTTCTTTTGTGTTTTGCTTCTTTTGTCTTTTTGCATCCTCTGTGCTGATGTCAACTTCTTCTATGTTTTACTTCTTCGGCCTTTTTGCTTCTTTTCTGCTGACTTCATTTTCTTCTATGTTTCGCTTCTTCAGTTTTTCACTTCGTCTGTGTTTTGCTCCTTCAACTTTTTGCTTCTTCTATCTTTTGTTTCTTCTATCTTTAGCTTCTTCTGTGTTTTGCTGATGCGTCTTCTTCTGTGTTTTGTTGACGTGTCTTTTTCTTTGTTTTGCTGACGCGTCTTCTTCTGTGTTTTGCTGACGTGTCTTTTTCTGTATTTTGCTCCTTTTGCTTTTTGCTTCTTCTGTCTTTCGCTTCTTTTGTGTTTTGTTATCTTCTGCGTTTTGCTCCTTGTGCCTTTTGCTTCTTCTGTCTTTTGCTATCTTCTGTGTTTTGTTCCTTTTGTTTTTCACTTCTTTTGTGTTTTGCTTCTTCTGTGTTTTGTTATCTTCTGTGTTTTGCTCCTTGTACCTTTTGCTTCTTTTGTCTTTTTCTTCTGCTATCTTTCGCTATCTTCTGTGTTTTGCTCCTTCTGCTTTTTGCTTCTTTTGTCTTTTGCTTCTTCTGTCTTTTGCTTCTTTTGTGTTTTGTGGACACGTCTTTTTCTGTGTTTCGCTGATGTGTCTTCTTCTGTGTTTTGCTAAAGCGTCTTCTTCTGTGTTTTGCTGACATGTCTTCTTCTATGTTTTCTCCTTCTACTTTTCGCTTCTTCTTTCTTTTTTTTCTTCTGTGTTTTGCTATCTTTTGTGTTTTGCTCCTTCTGCTTTTTGCTTCTTTTGTCTTTTGCTTCTTTTTGTCTTTTGCTATCTTCTATGTTTTGCTCCTTCTGCTTTTGGCTTCTTTTGTCTTTTGCTTCTTCTGTCTTTCGCTTCATCTGTGTTTTGCTCCTTCTACTTTTCATTTCTTCTATCTTTTGTTTCTTCAGTCTTTCGCTTCTTCTGTGTTTTGTTGACATGTCTTCTTCTGTTTTTTTGCTCCTTCTGCTTTTGCTTTGCTTCTTCTTTTTTTTTGCGCTTGACTTATCTTCTGTTCCATTTTTGGTCCTCCAAAAGATAGAATATGTCTTTGAGGTCTTCAAGAAATTTTTAGATTTTGAAGTCCTCTTTCGAACCATCTAAAGAATATCCTAATCCGATATTTGTGGAGAAAGTTATAGCAATTTTCTTGCTTCTTCTGTCTTTTTCCATTCGTCTGCTTTTTCCTTTAGCTTCGTCTAATCCTATTATCTAGTCTGTTTTGACCCTTCAGATGATAAAATCTGACCCTAAGGTCTTCTTAAAAGTTGTAGATCTCAAAGTTCTCTTTGAATCATCTTAAGATGATCTTAATCTAACATCTCTAGTGAAAGTTATGTCGCTTGTTCCGAGACAAGTTCAATATGATTGAGGACCAAACCTTATTTGATTCTTTCGGTCAAAATTTTGTTATCCGACCTTCAATTGAAGCGATTCTTGAACCTTTAGATTTCCTAACACTTTTCTTTTTATGTCCCCATGAAAGATTATAGCTTCTGGTGCAAATTTGAAAAAAAAAGATGGATTGAATCAAAGTAAGGGTATCAGTAGGAAGAGTGGGAATTGGATATTTTACTGGACATACTTCAGTATTTTGAGTATATCTAGATCTATAGGATTCGAAATGAGATGATTCATGATTTGTGGTAAACTAGAGACATGGAACTACAAATTGTATTAAAAAATTGGAATCTAATTTAGTTTCTAAGAGAATTAAATTCCAGATAGAAGTATGCATAGTATCCTGATTTGGACAAAAGCAATCCAAAAAGGTTTGAAGTGTATCTTTCGAATCACTGAACCGAATTTAATGATTTTGGTTTCATTAGAAACTTAAGACAACAGGGAAAATTTTCTAGAAGGAAGTGTTATGTCATGATGTTCAAGGGTATTTGTGGTAAGACACTTAAGATTAAAAGAACAAAAGCCTATAAGGAAGGATAAAATAGAATTTTGGACTCATTAAGGGCAAAAAAGGAAGATGAAATTATGGTCTTGCTTTTAAGGAAGAAACAAAAATGAAATTGAAAAGAAGAAACAAGGAGAAGAGAGAAGAAGGAGAGAAAGATGAGAAAACAAGCTAGGGTTTCACTTGTGTTCGTCTTCAAAAGAGATTTTGGAGTTGTTCAAGAAATGAAAAAGGTAGAGGAAGAAAAGAGCTTCCATTTGAGCTAAAGATCCCATCATTTGGTGAAGAATGAAGGGATCAAAGAGGCAAGAGGAACAAGAGAAGAGGTAAGTTTGAGCAAGGCTATAAGTAACCAAGGTGGGGACATGTTTATAATAGAGTAAATAAACCACTACTATTTTTCATTAAAGCAAAGAAGTTTACTAATTGCAATTGCATCATAAGTGTTGCATCTTTTGCTTTTGCATGATTTGTGAAATTTGCTATATGTTTGCTACATGAATTGTGTAATGGTTTATAAAGAGATTTTTCAAGTGATTTCTAAAAAGGATAGCAAGTTTACGAAATCAAGTTTTGAAAGCGCATATGAAATATTGTATGCTCATGAAACTCAAGTTTTCAAGAAGTTCCATTTTGGGCAACAAAAGTTTTCAAGTCATGATATGTGTTATGTGGGTTTGTGGTGATCCCTCAAGAACTATCACATTCATGTTGACCCAAGTTTAAGGCTTCTTTCGCCTGTCCGTTAGTGACATGGAGCTCCCTCAAGGATTCCCTCAAGAATTCATGACTACACAAGATCATTTCATTGGAAATGTGTAGTGTGTCATGTTTTGGATCCACCTAAACCATTCTGATGTGCTTATGTACTCATGAGATGTTTGATCAAGTTTGATGCATTCACGTTTTGTGACTTGTGGATTTTTGCTAAAAGCCTAGGAAGCATGTACTTTATAAACTCACTAAAAATTTATTATGATAAGAAAAATGGTTTCAAAAGTTTTGATTATCTTTTTATTATAAACTGTTATCCACAAGCTTTCAAGCTCACCCCTTCCTGTCCCCACCTCTAGGTGATGAGCAAGAGATGGAGTGAAAGAGAGTGAAGGCATCACTCCAAATTTGCTTATGTTGTATTTTGAGTTAGTTTTGGAAAACACAAGGCTTTAGTCACATTTCAAGAATTTGTAGTTCAAGTAACTTTTGTATTTTGAGATTTCAAATTATGTTGTAATGTGACTTGAAAGGCCATTATAGCTTTGTAAAACCCTTTATTTTAAGGGTATTGAAATGTGAATGATGAAAATTAGTTGTAAGTAATGTATTAAAGAGTATGATGAAGTAAAGATATGAGAGTCTTATGATATTCGCAAGAGGTTGGGTTCCGACAACGGTACCCAACACAAGCTACTTCTGGCAAGGAATATGTTATGTATAGTGATGCATCTAGAAATGGTTTAGGTTGTGCTTTAATGCAAGATGGAAAAATAGTTGTATATGCTTTGAGGCAATTAAAACCTCATGAATAGAACTACCCTACACATGATCTTGGGCTTACAGTGGCAATGTTTGTCGAAAATTTGGCAACACTATTTATACAGTGAAAAGTGTAGGATCTTCACTGATCATAAGAGTTTGAAGTATCTAATTACCCAAAAGGAACTTAATATGAGAAAATGGTGTTGGTTTGAATTGTTTAAAGACTATGGCTGCATTGTGGATTACCAACAGGGTAAGGCTAATGTCATGGTTAATGCCTTACATCGGAAGACCATTTCAACTTTATCAGTGTAGCAGAGTGAATGGGGACTTGTATCTAATGGAGCTTTAATAGCTCAGTTAAAAGCTAGGCTTACCTTGAAGCAAGAAATCTGTGATTCTCAGAGAGTTGATGATAAGTTGCAACAACTTATCTTGTCTACCTGGGAAAGAAAACAATCTGATTTTTCTATGAAAGGGTATGATGATTTATATTATAAAGATCAATTATGTGTACCAGTAAATGATGGATTGAAGAGAAAGTTATTGTTCGAGTCCCATAATACCGTCTTTACAAAACATCCTAGTGGAAATAAGATGTATCAAGATCTAAAGCAGCATTATTGGTGGTCAGGTATGAAACGAGATGTTATAGACTATGTGTCCAATTGTTTATTATGTCAGCAAGTTAAAGCTGAGCACTAGGTTCCATCTAGTTTATTACATCCTATTTCAATTCCTCAATGGAAATGGGATAACATTACTATATATTGTCACTAGACTTCCTCTCACTAAAAGGAAGTATGATATTGTATGGGTGATTGTGGATAAGCTCACTAAGTCTGCTCACTTTCTGCCTATTCGTCCTGATTATTCTTTGGATAAAATTGCAGATGTATACGTGAATGAGATATTGAGGTTGCGTAGGGTGCCACTATCTATTATTTTTTATTGCGATCCTCGGTTTACTTCGAGATTTTGGAAAAGACTACAAAAGGCTTTGGGTACTCAAGTTAAGTTCAGTACTACTTGCCATCTCCAGACAGATGGACAATCTGAACGAGTTATCTAGATACTATAAGATATGCTTCGGGGTTGTGTGTTAGAATTATCAGGAAGTTGGGATAATTATCTTGCACTGATGGAGTTTGCTTACAACAATAATTATTAGATTAGCATTGGCATGGCGCGACATGAAGCTCTATATTGTAGGAAGTGTAGGGGAATTGCTATTGGCTCCTATTAACTCAAGATCAGCAAATTCTGTGACATAACCTCCTATAGCAGATGACTTATAACAATCAATTAAAATGGTCATTATATGGGTCTCTTTCTATATACCATGTTGAAATGCTCATATAAATGCTTAAGGATGTCAAACCATGCTCTGATACCAAAAATTATAAGATACCACTCCCATAGAGCATATGTTTAAACATACCAGAGGATATTCAAAAACGTACTCTATGAAAATGGTACATTAGGACAATCATACTAGCTCATTAAATGCATCCAATCTATCACAAGCATTCTAAATGTTCAATTCTTCCTATTTCATTCACAAACATAAAAGTCACATGTCATTACAATTCACAACCCATATATACATTACACAACATTTGTTTGAGTTCAATCTCAGTACAAAAAATATAATTTGAAGTGGTACGCTAATACATAAGACTCTAACTAGACTTCTCAGATTCAGTTGATCAAACCTTTGAGTCATTCTTGTCCCAAAATGCAAGTACTAGACTTCTACTATATCACCTTAGTAGCTAGAACTCCCTTGAACATGAAAAACAACGTTGCAGTTTTGATGAGTTTGCGAACTCAGTGAGTGAACCATCATCGATGTATTCACTCAAGTCAGATAATAAAAACATGTTATAATGTAGTTCAACAAGTATACCATACCATCCAGTATTGAATACGACATCATATTTCATCATACTTTAACAAGTACATCATGTAAGCTAGCATTGCATATCATAACACATCATCCATTAACTTCAATTGTAATTCAATATTTCAAAACAATTTAATAATACATTTCAATTCATTCATTTGATACATGTAGGGATGTATATGCAAATGCGTATGTGGTTCTATTCTCATTTTTGTTTTGTGGTGACCAAGTACCTATCAACCTAATTTACTATCGTGTCCATTATGGATACCAAGATCATTTTTGGACCATATCAATTGTGGAAACCAACTCCATGTCATCTGAACCTGAGGCTCTTTTTTACAATCCTAAACTCAAAGCTCTTTTCCTACTTTAGTCACTCTGGTCACAACTCCTTTATTTAATCATACATTTTAATATGATGAGATGTGTCATTTCACATGTCATGTTTTCATTTCAGTATACACATACAATATATTAGGCCCCTCAGATCTAAGTCTGACATTTATCAATCAATTATACACACATTTCAGATTAAAAATTCAATTTATACATAAGCACATATAATTGAGTTTACACATCTAAGTGAACTCACAGTATGCTCCAAAAAAGCTATTGCCTCGATGTTCCGATAATGTCTTGATATTGATGATCACCTGTGCGTCTATCATCATGCAATACACACATAGTTCACAAATCACTAATTTGTTTGATCATATAAATATACAATCATGCACATTTATATGTGTCATGTTTCAATGCATGCTCAACTAACTTTTCGAGTATGTATTCTTATACAAATATCTTGAGCATTCAAACACTATAGCATACAACTAGTTTGTAATCAGGTTTATACCTTAAGTAAGCTTGATATACTCCAAATTCATCAATCATACATTCACCAAATTTTTTTAACAATTTATAATCATAAAATTTCCTAATTCTCATTAATCCTTACGTAATACACATTACTCAAATCCTTAAGATCATGTTTGGATTCATAAGGACACCTTTATTCCTTTATCTCATCATAATTTCCAGATTTGGTTACATTGATACCAAAATAGTTCATTCTTTAAGTTATGACATCAATTAATAACTTAAAATTTTCATGCTCTTAACCAATTAATCAAGCAATAATCTAAGTTCATTCTGTTAAGTAAAAATTACTTTACGAATAATTTTGATGAAAACCAAATAATGAAGAAGCTGAAGAAAAATGAGATGGAAGCAAAATGAGATGGAAGCAAAAATGAGATGGAAGCGAAATGAGAAAGAAGAAAAATGAGACGGAAACAAAAATGAGACGGAAGTGAAATGAGAAGGAAGTAAAATAAGACGGAAGTAAAAATGAGGTGGAAGAGAAAATGAGACGGAAGCAAAATGAGACGGAGCGAAGCTGAAAATGAGATGAAAGAATCGAAGACGAAGAAACAAATCAGTTTAAGTTAGTTACATAACTCAGCTGAATAACCGTTTCTTTAAGGATCAAGAATCAAGAAGAAAGAAGCAGTTATCAAGAAGCAGTTGAAGACAAAGACTATAAATATGAGTCCAAGTCGAAGACTGAAAAAGTTAGTGATTTTGTTAGTGATATTCAAAAGCTAAATACTGTATTGTGTGAAAACACCAGAGTTATATTATCTGTAGCAAAGCTCGTAATATCTTTCTGTAAGAAAAAAGAAAAGCTTAGAGCCTGAAAAGGAAAAGTGAGAAAAAGAATACTTGTTGTAAGAGACCTGAAGAGGCTTAGTGAAAAGAATACTTGTACTTTTATGAAGTATAGTGAAATCCCAGAAGGGATTCTAAGGACTGGACATAACCCACGGTTTGGGGTGAACCAATATAAAATTGTTGTGTCGATTCTCACTCTCAACCCTTAACTCTTGTTTCTATTGTTGATTTAAATACTTCATAATATTGTTTATCAATCGTTTTGAGAAAATTGTTTTTAAAGGGGATTGTGTTAAAAATTTGAATACACAATTCAACCCCCCTTCTTGTGCACTTTGTATATTGTATACTAACGTGTGATTCACCTCAATTGGTATCAGAGCTCGGTGTCCAAGAACCACCATAACAAAGTGTGGATAAA
>JANTNU010000009.1:8683617-8696422 GCA_024752395.1 Erythroxylum havanense
TTTAAATCTTAAAATAAAATCGCTTAAATTCCTCGTAAGTCGTGAGTAGCTATCACCCCAATTGTTACGGTTCTTGTGAGTGGGGGCATGGCGTTCCTTTAGTCACCATAGTAAGGGATATTTATAAAAAGGACCTAACCTATAATTCAAAATTAAAAAAATAGTAATATAATATTTAAATTTTTATTTCTGTCAATTTTAATCTAATTTTTTAAAAAATAGAAATAAAATGTTTAAATTTTTAATTTTCAATTCTAACGTGATATTAATATTTTCGTTAAATTTGCTGACGTAATTTATCACGTATTTCGAAATTTTTAATTATTAATACATATTCGTCAAAATTAACAAAATAAATAAAATTAATCAACCAACGTCATTATTTAAATATAATTTAAATCAAATTATGCAACTTGGTGATCTTTTATTTAAGATATTAAAAGAGTAAACATAAAATAAAGGCCAAGGAGATCCTCTTAATTATAATTTTACTTAGAAGTGAGAATTTTAATCTCATCTCATTTAATTTAAATTTTTGATTAAAAGTTTGAATTAAATAATTTGTCCAATAATTTTTTTTATTTTTAAGTAAATTTTAAAATAATATTATTTTTATTTTAAAATTTAAATTTTATAACTCAAGTCACCTAATTAAACAAAGGGATCGAATTGGATTGAAATGCTATTGGCCCATCAAAGTCGCTATGAAGTCCCCGTCAGCCTACCCGTAATTGTCAAAAACATTGACAACTTCAAGCGACCTTGTTTTCTTTCGACACGAGTCGACTAAGTTTAGGGACTACGGCTATTTCTTGACCGACATCGGCTAGGAGTCTATTACGTACATTTGACTTGCCACCGTGAGATTTTGATTCAGAATCAAGGATGTGAATTCCAATATATTATTACCTATTTACATAAATTAACATAGAGATTAGAATTTGAATTTGAATTGTTTACCTAATTATTAAAGTTTTAGCTATATAAGTACCTTTTATAAAATTCGTTTCTTAAGTGGGAAAGATTAGTTCCCTATTTGAATGATTTGATTCTATTAAATTACAAGAGATTGATAACAATTTTAGTTTTTCAAATCACAACTCTAAATATGTGAATGAGAACAGATATTCAATTCCAATTACTCAAAGCAGACGGACTCCAGGCTCCAATTTGAAATTGTGATTCCAATTTTTCAAAGTTGATGTGATTTTCTTAAACCTTTGAGCCTAGGAATTAGCCCTTACTGATTAAGAATTGTATAAGATAAATAGAATAATTAGAGTTGACAACAATAACGATAATTACAAATGCAAATTAGAAAAAGTAAACTCAAACCTTAATTTCATTTCAATGTTCGGTGGGTAAACGTTAACAAATCTGACCACAAACGTCCATTTGGCGGAAGTTTGGAGGCAATGATTCAAACTCTGAAACTCATCGCCCAATGTGGGGGTCATCAGGTGGCGTAGGCTAATAAGGAATTTACTGGGATGGGGTATCTTCGGTTAGTTTTTGCTTTTGTACTAGTTATAATTAATGTTTATGACCTTCATTCACGAGTAAGAAAATATATTTTCTATTATTATAAAAGGATAATAAAAAATAGATGAAAATAACTTTCTCAATTTTCTAAAAATTCTAAAAGGTTTTCAAAATTGCTACAGAAAGTTAGGATCACTAAAACTTTATTTTTTATGTAAGTCTAATAACATTAAAAGACTATTTTTATGCATTCTCAAGAATTTACTACGCAAAAAGTGCTTTAAGTAATAGGCAAAAGTATTATTATAAGAACAATTATCGTTGTCTTTTTATTAAGGCAACATAATTTATATCATTATAAGAAATGCCGCCGTAATAAATATAAGACAACATAATTTTTTGATTAGACAAGAAAATAAAAATTGTTACTTTAAGTTTTATCTAATTAGTTTCAAACTATAACAACAATTTTAAATAGATATTGCAACAGTTTAAATCTTTTGAGGCAACAATGTTAAATAAATAAGGCAAAAAGGTGAATATTTTTATGTAACAATTTGTAATAATAAAAGCAACAATTCATTTTTTCGTTATCAATAATATTTAATGTAAAAGAAAATTCTTTTCATTACGTAGACAACATCCATATATACATTAAAGCAATACATATATATTAATGTACATCTTAATTACATATGTACTATTAAATATAAATGATCAAAAAATTATTCAACATTTAACATATTAAAAAAAACGCAAATTAAATGTGTTTTCATTGTTATGAAATACAAAAACGAATTCTACAATCCTCAACAATTGTAAGGAAAATTACATGTATTTCAACAATTCTTCATCATTTGTAAAATTTAAAGTCAGTGTTAGGTTTCTTCACATTGGCTTTGTAACCTTTCTCAAAGTTCTTTGGAAGAATATCTGTTCTTTCATACTCTACAACCCATTAAAAGGTACAAACCTACACATTATTTCATATGGAAGAACTCTTAAAAATACATGTTTATTACA
Organism: Erythroxylum havanense; assembly: GCA_024752395.1. Classification (NCBI taxonomy): domain Eukaryota; kingdom Viridiplantae; phylum Streptophyta; class Magnoliopsida; order Malpighiales; family Erythroxylaceae; genus Erythroxylum; species Erythroxylum havanense. The sequence continues at coordinate 8,686,123 of JANTNU010000009.1, forward strand.
GTTAACACAAGTGTAAAAACACGTACACTAAAGATGGAAGCATGCACATTATTTCATATGAAAGAACTCTTAAAATACATGTTTATTACATTTAACACAAGTGTAAAAGATTTTTTTCATTTGATTAGAACGTTATTACTAAACATTCACAAAGCAAGACCTCTAGTAAAAATTGCAATAAAACCATATCCCAACTCTTAAGAGCATTAACACTTCATTCCACTATAGTACATCAAATAATATTTTTACAAAGAAAGAAAATACCCTAGTTGATTCTTGTATTGCCATAGGAAATGAATTTGAATCATCTTTGGTTGCTACATCATTAAACACCATGTGTCCATGATCATACAAAATGAGAGGATAATTGTCTGTTTCTTTGTGAAGAAAAAATGAACCAAACATATTTACTACATCAGAAACAATCAAAAGACAAGTTTTTATGCCATATTTTGGGTTGCAATTAACCTACAACAAACTAACATCAGCAATACATCCAAAAGGAAAAATAAAGTGCTTAAGCTAAGTTTATGAGAGAAGCAAAAGGAAATAAGTTTGATCCTTAACCTGTAGAGTCAGATTAAAGAACTTACAACACACATTACCATATGGCATTAACATGTGCTTTTACTTGTCTAATTTAGATGCCTATCCTACTATTATAACATTCTCACAGTAGAAATGTAATGCTACATGTTCTTCCATAGTATCACTTTTATTTTGAAAATATTTTTTCATAGCAATTGACCATCAAGTGAAAACCTAAAAACTTTGAAAAGGTTACAATAAATAAACTTAAGATCTATAACTTTAGTCCACCTTGGTTTCTTTTTCCACATCCCTAACATTTTTCATAAGAAAGCAACATTACACATTATTTTTTCAAAGAATTTGTTCCTCTCTTATTTAGAATAAACCATATAATGTTTCACTCAATTGAAATAATGGAAGATGAAGATCTATGTCAAAGAAATAAACGCAAATAAAGGTACAAACTTTAGGCATATAAGATAGTTATTTTTTAGAGCTTTAGAACAAAAGGCTCATTTTTTTTGTTTGAAGATGGATGAATAAAATTGGCATAATGCCTAGAAGCAACATAATCAAATTCAATACTATTCATGACCTTCATAAAAGCACCTGATTTTCATTTCAATAAAGAAATGTAAAGATTTTCATTGAAAAATGATGTTCCTACATTTATATGGAAATAAAATAGTGATATTTTTTTGGCATATACCAAACTTAATCCTCATATTAAAAAGAATATCTAGATTAGGAGTTCGACCATATCAATTGTAAAATCCTATTAGTCGTGATAAGACTAGAATAGTGTACAAGAGAGGTAAATGAGAAATTAGAATGGGCATTTCATAATGATGCATAATATGGCATACACATACACATGAATATTGATTGTGCACACTAGTATGATTGTACATATATTCATTGACATATTTCTAGGTAAAATTGATTTATAAATGTGAATTGTGGATTTCATTTGTCTTGAAAATTAAATTAGAGTGTATTAAAATTGATTTAATAATTTTTGGTGATAGTTCAGATATTTTAAAAATTTGGGGTATTCTGGACTAGGAAAAATGTAGAGATAAGAGGCCAATGGAAGTGTGACATGTGGTAACTTCATATGGATGACAAATAGCTTACATGCATTGGTGACATGTGGCAGTCTATCATGAATACACGTAGTCATGTTTTGGTATAGCAAATTTTTTGCATCTCTCACCAAAAACACACATCACAAAACTCTTTCCTTGTTCATTGTTCATCCATCACCGAAACAGCTTGTTTCTTAGGATTGTGTAATTGGCTAATGATTCCATCACATAAGGTTGTAATGTGATCTAAGGTAAGGTGGGTTGTAATGTGAGTTAAGGTAAGGTGAGTTATGTTTGGGTTAAATAGCATGAAAGTCTTCGAATCTAGTGAAACAAAGTAACACTCATCAAAAACTAGGTACCATCAACTATGACAAATGCAACATTTATGTTTCACAACCCAATTCAGCTCTCGCACAAAAATTACATGAAACATATACCAATATGAAGGCAACAGTCATACAATTGATGACAATACATTGAAACCACAAAATAATTAACCTTCCAAACCAATATCTACCTCATATTTAATATACTCAAATAACCCATTCATCACAACCTTAGGAGAATGCATTAATCATAATAACTTCTCAAAACATATGCACTTGCTCCTAGATACATTTATTTTTTCTTTTTTTCTTCTTCTTCTTCTTTTTCTTTTACTTTTTCTTTTGTTTTTCTCTTTTTCTTTTTCTTTTTTTCTCTTTTCTTTCTTTCTTTTCCTTATAAAAATTAAAATAAACTACATCAACATAGGAATTTCAATGATAAGACATAATAAAACATTCCAACATTAACCAACCCACACATATGTACACCACCACACTTACACTTTTGTATATCCACAAACTCACCAATCATAAATGCTCCACTAGCTTTATGACTTGGGTAAGAAATTTGGTTAAGTTTACAAGCATAAAATGTGGTTTATACAAAAAGCAAGGTATATAGCTCAAAAGCGGTTAACAAGGGAAAAACCATGTTAATAGGGTAGGCTATTTGGGCTAATGTAGTTCAGAAAAACAACGAATGCCTAATCATTTCCATGTTAATGCATGTGATAAAAATGTGGTCTTGAATAAAAATTCAACAGAAAATCAGGATGTACATGTCATGAAGGTTACACATTATCAAAAGACAATAAGATTGATATAAATGTGTCAATTAAATAAGGCTCAAAATCTCACCAACTTTGTCTACTACTAATCATTACTCTTCTAAAAATAATGCGCAAAGACCAATCATAAGAGTAAAAATACATGTTAAAGTTGTCATGAAATTCTCTAGTCATGACTGTACAGTCCTAGAAGCAAAAAAAACTAGAAAATGTTTGTTTTTTTATTCTTTCTCTCATTTTGATTAAAAACTTAAAACAAGTAAAACAAACAAATTCAAAAAAATGCTTGCATATAAAAAATAATGCGAAAATATAAAGGAAAAGAAATTTACTTCCTTAGGTTGCCTCCTAAGAAGCACCTTTGTTTAGAGTCGCTGGCTCGACTCCTTCTTCTCCTCACATGACAAAATTGTGATCTTCAGGTATTATAGTTAGCGCCACTTCCACACAAAGTAGTTTCGGATAAGGCTTTAGTTGATCATCATCCTCATTCAGCATCTTCTCTATCCTCAGATTCTCAATTGCGACTGAGTGCATACACTCCAAAAATATTTCAAACTTCTCTTCACCTTTTTCTTCATCATTTAATTCCTCCAATCTATTATGTAAAGGTAAAGAGAGATAGTCTCAAAAATAATCCTGGACTTAGTACTTACCTCCGAGCTAAAAGATGTGTCCCTTTCAGCTTCAAGCTCCTTTTCAACGTCTTCGACAAAAGCAATTCATTGAGGGTTGACCTTAAAATTCTCAAGCTCCTCATCACTTTGTAAAGTTTCTGTACAAACATCCATTGGATACACCTCGGGTTGATACAGTTGCTCCTCTTCGCTTTACCGTTCGAGATGATTAATATCTCCCCATCGAGGTAATGCATCTTGCTAGAATTGCAGAGAATCCTATCGGATTTGCTATACACCTTGCTAAAACAGTTGTTGCATGTTCTGTTGAAACTGCTACATATCCTGTTGAATTTGAAGATTGTTAGCAGCCATAATATTAAGCATTTCTTCTAGAGATGTACCTGAATTATGTTAACTCTATGAATTTTGGGTGTTAGACCATGTATTTTTTTAAAATTACCCTCCATCCTTCTGGAATTGTAGAGTATTATACTTCAATTGCAAAGTGGTAGCGTTCACAATATTAATCAACTCTTTCAGAGATAAACCTGAGTCATGATAGGAAGCTTCTGGTCTATATGAGAATAATTGTGTGTCTTGCAAACTATCATGGAATTAATTATTATAATTATCCCATCCATAACAAGAGGTAGGTTGATCAGTCCAAACATTGTTATAGGATTGAGAATATGAGTTATTAAATAAATTACCTCCGTCCATATCGAAATCTTTTTTTTACAAACACGAAATGGAAAAATGAAAAAATCACGAAACAACTGCAAAGAAATCAATTATGAACAAATATATACAAAACACCAATTAAATTAATAACTAAAACTAAAACACCACACTCTTTGAAAACCGTGCCAAAATTGACTGCATATTATTATGCTAGTCAAAATAAAATAACTAGACCTATTACTATAGCAGTGATGAGTCTACGTCGATCACACACAGAGTGTGTGTAAAGTTCATGAAATGAAATTAACTAGTGTTTAGGTTTAACGTGGTGTTTTGTTTCTGAAATAAGAAAATAAAATAAAACTAGGCTAATAAAAACAAATTAAAGAAAACATACGAAAAATGATAAAAGTGAAAAATTCGGTAGGGACTTAGTTCTTTAATTCAATATCGGCCTACACTCTAATTAAGCATATGTCATTGATTTATTGTTCTCAAACCTCTCCTAGCAACTATTAATAGTGGGTTAATAATTAACCCGAGTTTTTCCTTAGGTTTTATTTATTCAAGATACAATTGTTAATTAAACCTAACCATCGAATACCCTAGGATACGATCTCTAGATTTAATTAGGCAGTAATATTATGAATTAGAAAAAATTGATTAATTAAGAAAATAATCACATATGATACATCATTTAACTTAGGTCATGTTATCCTTAATGATTACGAATCATTAGTTGCTACATATAAATTTTAACATAATAATTACAAATTATATCAAAATTCTAGCTATGGGTTCATAATTAAATGATTCAATGAGCGCATTAAAATTATCTTTTCATACTACCCAATGGATTCATATACAAATAACCAAATAATAACAAAAATTCAGTTATCCATACACAATACCCAAATTAATTAATATAGTATAACATAATCAATTTCTAACGAGAGAAAGAAACAACAAAACAACAAAAAAACACTTAACCCAGGTCGCTAGTATTGATGTCGCCTCCAAACCGGTGTTGGAACATCTAGCTCACCATGAATCTCTCCCAAAAAAATGCTTCAGCCCCTATTAAGTTTCCCTAGCCGAAACCCCCTTTGGCTCTCTTCACTGCGCCTCCCTCTCTTCTTTTTCATTCAACTCTCTTCTCTATGTACTCTCACTATTCACTGATGTGACAAATAAACTCCTTGGTCATGCTATTATTCACATTTTCACTCCTTTCTACGATTACCTTCTTACGCAACTCTTTTATGCCCCCTTCACTATTCTTAATGTGACGAATAAGTATGTTGGCCACATTACTGTTCACGCAAAAACCCTTACATCTGCTCCCTTTTGAAACGCACTCCTCGTCTGTGTGAAATGTAGATATGGTCTACATTTTTCACACAAATATTGGACGTCTTGGAGCTGTGCATTTTCTTCATGCTTCGCTATCGTTTTTGTCTCTTTTTCCAGCTATCCATCTTCATTCACTATTCATTGCATTTTTCTTCTTCTTTTAATTTCGTTCTTGTCTTTTAATTTTCTTGTTCTCGCTTCATGAAGACAAGTAAAAACTAATCTTCAGAAAATAGCCAAAATATAGAGCTTCGAGTCACTTTAACTTATTTGCTTTTGACTTATACCTAAAAGCACATATGTGTCAAAGTGAGTATTTTAAGTAATTTCATGTCGTTAATCGCTAAGTGTTATGAAATAATTAAACAATCAATTAAGCACATATCAAGAGGGTTGTACAGTGAGTCCCAAGTGAGAGGTAAGATGGGATTGAATGAAGTTATTAGTGGAGCCACCATCAATCAAAACCACTATTAGTTTGCCATTAACCGTGCCAGAGAGCTTTAAGGTAGAAGGAACAAATTGTCCCTTAAAACCATGTAAGGAGATTTGTTGGGTGAGGAGTGGTGTTTTGAATGTGAGTGACGGTTGGGGACTAGGGAGTGTGGATGGTTTAGGTTTTGTCGATTTCTCTTTTGCATTAGTTTCTCCAATTAGATAAAGGAATTGTGGGGTTTACAGTACTACCCAAGTACAAATCGTTCATCAAAATTAAAACACCACGTTTTTTCTCATCTGGAAACCATCTTCGCAGGGGTCAATCTTTTGATAGGTAAGGCCACAGTTTTGGCGACGAAAATGATAGCAGTTGATGTATTGGTTTAGATGCTAAAGGGAGGTTGAGTGAGTGTTTGGCGCGGTGGTGGAGATGGGTTTGTGGAAGGAAGGTTTAGAGTAGGGTGGTTTGGAAGCATTGAATTTATCTTCGATAATTTTTTACCATGCCCACAGTATCTAGCAAGGTTTAGGGTTTGAGGATGAATAATTCCCATTAAATATTGGCCTTCAGTTCGAACAAGAAGCAATTGAGCAAATTAATGATGCTCAAGTCATGAATGTGAGTGGAGATGGCCTCAAAATCAGACATATAGGCATCCACATAAGTCGTTTGCTTTAACTTATACAATTATGCCTTGTAGTTTACAAAAGAAGAAAGCCCATCCACAGTGGTCGTTTGCTTTAACTTATACAATTGTGCCTTGTAGTTTACAAAAGAAGAAGGCCCAAAAGTGAGTTCCAATTTCTTTGTAAAAGCTTCCCAGGTGGACAACTAATAAGTGTATTGCATCCAATAAAACCATTGCAATATCGATTCGGACATGTAAAATGCGACAATTATGAGTTTATGCTCCAATGGAGTTCAGTGATAAGAAAAAAAAATGTTCGACTTGGAGCAACCAACCTAGCACATTATCCCCTAAAAACAAATATATTTCCATCTTAGGCAACTGAAAAATATTCATAGGTAAAGTGGAGAGTTGTATGGCAAGGTTCAAGGGTGGAGAGGGTGGTGGAAAGGATTAGTACAAGGATGAGGGCATTGGTTGACGTAAGGTCAGGGCAAGCAAAGTGATTGGGAAAGAGGATGATAGAGGTAGAAGAGGGTAAAAGAGGTTGTTTTTGCAATTCGATCATTTTAAGATGGAGTTCATTCATAGCAAACTATTGACCCTGGACGAGTTACTATAGGACCTCAAAAGAGTCAGAATGTTTGGAAAGTTGTTTCGTTAAATTAGAAAATTGCTCTTCCAAGGCTGATTTGGCATAAGTGGTCAAACCTCTTTAATTTTAATTATAATTAAAGAGATATAATTTTAATAAAAGGCTATTATGATTTTTTCTATTTAAAAGGGAAGAGCCTTTTAAAAGCTAGCATTTTTGTCTTCTTCCTCTCAAATCAATTTGAGAAGTGCTCTGTGTATACCATCAAAACTTGAACACTTGAACAACTTTTGATTAATCAATCAGAAAAAGTTTCAAAGATTTTTAATAGAAAAGAAAACAAGGTACGATTTCTAAAGTTTTATGTTTTATTCAAATTTATTCAATTATTGGAATCCGTTCAGAATTTATAAAATTTTTGTTTTCTATTGTGCTAGTAATTCGATCACGATTGAATTCAAATACTATTAACCCTAAACGAGTTGTTGTAAGGCCTCAAAAGAGTCGGAATGTTTAAAAAGTTGTTCTGTCAAATTAGAAAGATGCTCCTCCATGGCTGATTTGGCACGAGTGGTCACTCCCTCTGTCATTTTGGGGTCTCTCAATGAAAGTACCAAATATATTGGCAATAGCTCCTGGCAATTAAGTGGTTGGTGAGGTTAGAGGTTTTAGGCTAAGAAAAGCAGATGATTAAGAAGTTAGAATATTATAAGTGGGACAAAGATAGAGACGAGAGAGAGATAAGATGCGAGGAAATGTCTTCCTCTTTTCTTTCATTGTGACGTTATATTTTTTTGTTATTGATCTTTTACGTACATTATATAGGGACTATTCTTACAACAAAATTCCATGATTAAGTGGCCTGAAATATTTGCAATAATTGAAATCATAACAACCTTTAACAAACAATTGTTTTTATCAAATAAAGTCATGATATTTTGAAGGAAATCGCTTGATTCTATAATCTTTCCGAATGTCAGTCGTGGTCTGAGGTTCAAAAAGTGGAAATTTCTCGTATGGGCTTGCAACAGGGTCTCTGTATTGCTGGAGTTTGCAATAAGGTAAAAGAATAGAAGAGGAAGACGACATGCAGGGTACGAGAAGTTTCATAAAAGACTAACGAAAGAAAGCAGGTGGCAATAAAGGTTCTTGTATAAGGAAAGAAAGCAGGTGGCAATAAAGATTTTGTATTTTATCGTTTAGTTTTGATTAATTTTTTAAAAGTAGGATAATTATTTAACTTATTATTGTTTAATTATTATTAATTTTTTACAAACGTTTTGTTTGTTTCTTTTTTTTTGAAAAATCACGTACTTAAATTTTCTGATCGCAAGTTTGGCATGATGTCTTCTCTTTTTCTGGAAACTGGAATTTTCACACGAGGAAATAAGTACTGTTTATTTGTTAATAGTTGATCAAAAAATAATAACGACTCAAAATGACGACGGTGGATCAACCCAGCGCCGCCATGTAGTTCAACCAGCGTTATTATTCACAGCTGGTTGTGACCCAATAAACAAGTGGCGAATGGTGCCATTGGTTTTGGGTCGTTTTTCCGACGCGTAATCGACGTAGAAGTAGCTTGCGACGAAGCATTTTATAAGACTACCAATCGATGGAGATCGTTGACCCAAACCAATAAGGATTAAGGTCGGCAACGGAGAATTACAGCGTGAGGCGCAAAGTAGAAGGCTGTGGCACGGCACCAGGCCGGCAGACAGAAGCAGAAACCGACGAAGATAGGAGAAGATGAAAGCATGGCGAGTGTCCACCAAGCGCTTATAGGGTTCTGGAGATTACTGTTCACACGCCTTTCAAAATGATAAATTTACGTGATTTGAAATAAATAAATTCGTCATTGTCATATAATTAGACGCTAAGACTAGAAATAATATAGGTTTAATTAAGTCACAAATCTTATTACATTTTATAATTATAATTTTAAATAATAATAATTAAATGTGTAAATTTTTAGTTTTAAATTTTTCTTAAAAATAATTCATCATTTTTAATGTGAATAATATAAAGACTATAGTTTTTATATAAACAAATTATTTGTTGTGAAAATTGTTCGGATTAGAGCAGGTTCTCCAGCTAAATAGGATTGAGGAGATAGTAAAGATGACACAGATTTTATGTGAAAAACCTCCAAATTAGGATAAAAACTACGGACAAGGATAGAAGACTTTTACTATTGAAAACTAGAGAATTACAAAGAGAAACTAGACTCACAAAAAATATACAAAATATTTTTGCCTCTTTCTTTTTTTTTCTCTCTCTCTCTCTCTCACCTCACTTTTCTCTATTTTTTCTCTTCTGTTTGCTTGTATGCTCTTCATGCTGCTCTTGTCTTTTTATAGGCAGGAGAAGGCAGCCATCCCCACCAACTTTTAAAGTTAGTGGTGGCTGCCATCTTTGAAAGTTGGTGACTGTCCATTTTGGTAGGCTCTGAATGATGCCTACCATTTTTGACAACCATCTTTGTTGACAATTCTCCCACTTGAAGATTTGATTGAGTGTCAATTAGATCTTCACACTATTCTTTCTACCTTGCCGCTTCATGTTGCTTACGTCTCTATCAGGCCACACGAGAATCAACACCATATAAACTTGTCACCATTGATTGTTTTTGTCATAAAATATGTCAAGTTATCCATTGTATGAATTTTCTGTATGTCCACCATTCCTTCTTCCACTTTCTCACGAACGAAGTGATAATGTACTCGTATATGTTTTGTCTTTGAATAAAATGCTGGATTCTTGGTAAGATGAAAAGCACTCTGACTGTCACAATACAGAGTAATATTCTCTTGTTTATTCCCAAGTTCCTCCAACAACATCTTCATCCACACTGCTTCTTTACTTGCTTGTGTAGCTACTACATATTCTGCTTCTATTGTTGACGCAGCCACAACTGACTGCAGTTTTGAAACCCAACTCATAACTCCTTTAGCTAGTGTAAACACGTATCCTGTAGTGGATTTACTTTTATCAAGATCACCTGCATAATCAACATCAACATATCATTTAACAGTAAAATTTGATCCTCCATAACATAATGCAACATCAGAGGTTCCTTTGATATATCTAAACATCCTCTTGACAGTATTCCAATGCTCTCAACCAGTATTCACCATGTATCTACTAACAACTCCCACTGCATGTGCAATTTCTGGTCTTGTACAAATCATAGCGAACATTAGGCTCCCCACTGCTGATGCATACGGTACTCGAGACATTTCCATCCT
>JANTNU010000009.1:8918167-8929578 GCA_024752395.1 Erythroxylum havanense
ATCACAAATACTAATTTATCAACAAATCTAATTTCACTAAATCCCTTCATTTAATAATCCTAACTTAAGCAATAAAACCTCAATTTATTCCAACCAAATTAAAATTATCAAAATAAAATCTCAAAATAATTTAAACATGCTTAATACGATTCGGGGCCCAACATATGAAATTGCTAGAAATTCTCATTTTGTTTATCCATGTTCTTATTTGATTGGGAACATCTTTGATTTATTTGAATGTGATAAAGTAGAGTTAGTGATTCGTTTGTAGTTGTATGGGATGGAGTTTATATGTTTTTGATTACTGATTTTGTTTCCTTATGCTTAACATGTTTTTATGCTTAAATTAAGCTGGTTCAATTCTATGATTGAAAAGTAATAAGTAGGAGCTAGCTTATTGGTTTTCTATGTTTAACTTGTCAAATGTCTTGGATTGTCAACATAACTCAAAATTGCATAACTAAACTAAAATTTAAAACATGTTTATTCATTTGTGAATATTAGATTTATTTTATGTTTTCTTTCTTTGATTCCTAGATTAATTCATAGGTTTCATCATTATGTCAATTTTTGGGTTTGGATTTTTCCAAATTTCAACTTATGACAAGGAAATCTCATATGTGAGGATAAATGGATGATTATTGATAACCTAAATTAGTTAAAATAATGTTCTTTTGAGACATGATAACAAGTTTTATATTTAATATAGTCAAACCAGGATTATTAATCCCATGTTATGAATTGGAGTTGTGTGTTTAATAATCAATTTAATGTTCATTTCCACATGTCTTTTAGTTGATTAAAGTGAAACTTGCAAACTTATTAATAACTTGAATTAATTTTGTTGAGGTTTAAAATTGAACATAACGATTGATTCACTTTAAAATGAAGAGTTGAAATGAAGAATGATTGATTTTATATTGATTTTGTGCTTTGCTAGAGATTTCATCCAAACTATCCAAATCTTTATATTGATTTTGTGCTTTTCTAGAGATTTCATCCAAACTATCCAAATCTTTATTTGACCTATGTGCTTAATCTCTTCTCAAAAGAACTATGTGTTGGGCAGAGAAAAAAGTGAGTTTGGTGGCAATGGAGGGGAATGTGAGAGATGTATTCTTGGATAAGATTTAGGTGCTTTTTCTTATTATAAGGAGTACTTCATTTCTTATGATGTTGATATTAACATTATTTTTCTTAGTGGTGTTGTGTCCCTTTTGTAAGAATTTAAAGATCTCTTTTAAGAGGATTTTTTGAATGGATTATCACCTATAAGAGGGATTAAGCACCAAATCGATTTTATTCTAAGTGGCCATATTCCAAGCTTACCAACATATCAAACAAATCTAGAGGAGACAAAGGAGATACAAAAGAAAATGGAGAAACTCTTCAAGAAGGGCTATTTAAGAGAAAGCTTGACTCATATGTTGTTACTATCTTACTCCTACTAAAGGAGGATGGGTCATAGAAAATGTGTGAATTATCATGCCATTAATAAAATCATTGTAAAGTATCAACATTCTGTTAGATAACATGTTTGATGAGTTATTTGGTGCATGTAGATTCTCTAATATTGATTTAAAATCTGGTTAGGAGATAAGTATAAAACTACCTTTAAAACTAATCAAGGATTATATGATTAGTTAGTAATGTTTTTGGTTTGAATAATATACCTACCATTTTCATATGATTAATAAATCGTGTTTTCTCAGAGTTTTTAGGCAAATTTGTAGTTGTGTACTTCGATGATATTTATTCTATTATAAAACCTTAAATGGGCATTTTAAGCATTTAGGCAAGATTTTACATATGCATAGATAAGAAAAGTTGTATGTAAATTTAAAGAAGTTTACCCTTTTCTCCAAACAGGTTATATTTCTTGGTTATATCCTGAGTAAAAAGGGAGTAGAGGTAGATAAGGAGAAAGTGAGAGCTAGTAGAGACTGACTATAACCCAAAACTATAAGTAATGTTAGGATTTCTATACGTTGGTTAGTTTCTATTGGTAATTTGTTAAAAGCATTAGCACAATTGCTACACCTTTGATTGATATAGTGAAGAATGTAACATTTAAATTAGATGAAGATTAAAAGAGACACTTTAATCTATTGAAGGAGAATTTTAAGTTTAGCTCGTGTTAGCTTTACTAAACTTTACTAATGCCTTTAAAATTGAGTTTGAAGCTTCAGGAGCAAGGTTAATGTAAGATAGGAAGCCAATAACATGCTTTAGTGAGAAGTACAGTAGGGCCACTTGAATTATATGACTTATAATAAAGAGATGTTTGCATTGGTGAGAGCTTTAATGACTTGACAACACTATTTATAGCCTAACTGTGGTGCATATGGACAATGAGTCATTGAAGTATATTTGAGTTTAATGTAAGCTAAGTAAGAGATATTCCAAGTAGGTAGAGTTCATAAAATTTTATCCTTATGTGGTAAAGTATAAGGATTATAAGAAAAATGGAGTAACTGATGCATTATCTCAGAGACATGCTTTATTGAGTATTATGCATACTAAATTGAATATAACTATTTCAGTGATGTGTTTAAAGCTTGTGAGTATTTTACATTTGGGAGGTTCCACAGGTACAAAGGATATTTATTTAGAGGACTAAAAGCCCAAATTAAGGCGTAACGTTTTTTAGTTTGATCATTTTAGGAATTAAACTTGTAACTTGCTCAACAAAAGTCTAAAGTTTCACAAGTCTGGTTAATTTAAGGCTTTTTTGGATGTAAATAGGAAGTGTCATGTATGTATCATTATAGACGAGTCAGTTAGTCTTTAAATGTCACATTCAAAACACGAGTGGATTTTCAACAAAACAAAAAATAAAAAATCATTTAAATTCTTAACAAAAACCCTAAATTAACATATAATCCCTATATTTTCACCCTATTTCCAATCCTTCCATGTATCATCACCTTTTCTCTGCATGTCCCTCCAGCTGCTAATCTCTCGCAATTTTTCCTCATGATTCCTTGGGAGAGATTTGTCAAAGTCTTGGGTATATAGGGGATAAAAGATCTACAAAATGCATTTCTTTCCTCGGATCTTAAGTGCTCTAACATGAACTTTTTCGTTCTTCTTTCTGCTTCTCTTGGTGGCAAATCTAATAACTGCTATTAATGATTAGATGCATGTACATATATTATTCCAAAGACATTATTTGTAATTGTTTCTGGGTATGAAGATATAAGATAATAACTATACCCAAAATATTTGTTTCTTTTCACCCACCAAACACAATCATCTTACAATCACACATATGCAAAACATTTGGGTTTGTTTAGTTTTTTATTCATTATTATCTTAATTGAAACCAAGAGAATGAATGTATTGAGAAGAAAACTATTATAAACATAACTAAAATAAGAAGAAAAAAAATACTTGTTCTTTTATAATACAACCATGCCCAACTTTTCCATTCTTTGAAAATGCTTCTATATCGAGGACACTGGAATAAAAAACCTAACCAAATTATAAACATATTAACTAATCAATTGATATTATTTCATTTAAAGTGAACAAAACTGACCTAAAACACGTTTGTTGATAAAGGCGGTGACTCCAAAATAAAGACGACGATGGAGGGGACAAATAAATCTAAAAAGCCATTTTTTCTCTTTTTCTTTTCAAGTAAATAAAAGAAAATGACTTAGTAAATGTTTGAGAGGTAACTGGATGAATATGTAAATACTATATAAGTTTAATATGAAAATTTTAAATAATTCTATTTTTTTCTAAAATCTTGTGGCTTTTGTGTTTTTTTTAACGTGAATTTTAAAATCTACTTGACCTCTCTAAATATACTTTTTATATAATGATACTGCATGATAAATACTATCTTTATTTATCAATTCAATGCTAAATGTGCAGCTGCACATTCAGCCCTAATAAAACCAAAATTGCACTTCCTTTCTTTAAGAATTTTGTTTTAATTTAATTAATCAAATTAAACCAAAGTCTAGCCCATTTATAAATGTTCATTTGGACTTATAATTAACCATTAATTAGTGTAAGCCCAACATTCAATCATGGGCTTTAAAACCTCCATTTATATTTCTTACTTTGCTTGATAACCTTATTTGAAGTCAAGTGGGGAATTTTATTGGATTTAGATAATTCAAGCTCTAATAAGCCCAGAATTAATTTAATCTCATTAAAATTAATTCTAGCTTATTAACTAAATGTCATTCCATTAAAGACAATTAGTTGAACTCTTGAATTACTAAATATTATGAGAACATATATGTCAAATAATATGTCCAATTGCAAACCCTATTATGAATCCTAGGATAGTCATCCGCACAACAAAGGGTAAAATTACTGTTTTGCCCATATTTTGGTTTTTCCTTCTAGATCTCCCATTTTACTCAATATGGTGATTAACACACATGATCTCAGTTTAGTGTTAAGACTTGATTAGTAGCTAGTCCATCAAACTCCTGACGTCGGTTGAATCACCAATCTCTATAAAACATCTAGAAGTGATGATATCACTATAAAATCTTTATTTGAGTGAATGTTTCCTAATACATGTTTTAATTAATAATTCCAATATGCAAACACTAGATTAATACTATATAAAAATCCATTCCGATCATATAAAGAACTATAATGAAACATATATGAGTTCACCACTCATCAAGATTGTGGTCCATAATAAGCAAATGCTAAAACGTATGTTTTAAAACTAAAGCAATGGCTTACTTTATTCTTGAAAACATACTTGATTCCATATTCATTTAATAGTGCCATAATCGATAGTCGACAATTATCATGATATGAAACTCATCATTCCCTTGAAATAAACTCCTTTAGTTACATGGAGATAAATCGCAACACTACATTCTAAACCATAATTAAGTGACCAACTTGATTATTCAACTGCGAATCCATTATTTTATATTCTTATAATATACATATTTCCCATACATCTCTATGTATATGTCTATTACTGCCAAAAGAATCTCGATACCTTATGACTAGATATATAATGCTCATAAAAACCAAACTCTTTTGTTTTATTAATAATAAATATTTTCATTACAAAATTATAACTGAAGAAGATTAAGTTACATGTAAATACACTTGCTTTTTAGGGCACTATATTTACATAACTCCAATAAGATCATCCATATAACAATCTCATAGTGGATCATCTGATGTCCTCACTACTCTTAGTAAACTTCCACATGTTAACTATAAATATCTCATGCCTAGAGTTTGTGAGATCCACTGTTTGATCAAATCAAGCAGTATAACATGTGCTAGTCTATCCAAATTAATAATGTCCTATCTTATTAATCCTATGACTAGGGATAATTTAGATACTAATATAATTGCATATGATAGGAATCTCATTATCATGATCTCATCATGATTTCCTTTATACTATATTTTGCATCATGGAGTTTATTAATTTCATTTAAGATTGATAAAAATTCATAAATAAACGAACATCAAATTAATGAAAAACTACCTTTCACTTTATTAATCAAAATAAAGTTTGTACAAAAGTGTTAAAGGTGGTTTCCTTTAGAGCACTACTCTAATAATCTCCGACTTGCACTAAAGTCAATTGTCTTTGTATCTAATACCATAGGTGAGTACACTGGAATCAAATTTCTTTTGAGGAAGTGGTTTAGTCAAAGGATCAGCGATGTTCAAATTTGTGGGTACTCTATCTATCTTCACATCACCTCTATCAATAATCTCCCTGATCAGGTGATATCTTCTAAGCATATGTTTGGACTTCTGATGAGACGTTAGTTCTTTGGCTTGAACAATAGGCCCATTGTTGTCACAATACAACGATATCAGGTCTACAACCCATGTGAATATGTAGGCTTGTCATAAAAAGTAAAATAAACATATATAAATAATAAATAATGCATGACAATATAAATAATTGGTACTGATGAGCATTTGCATTTTTATTGATAATTTGTACCATTGAGTGTTGAATACCAATGTTTGAATTTTGAAGGTGAATTTAGGATATATGAACAACATATTAAAGCATATTTGCATTATTTATTTGATTAAGTATGCCATCACTATTTATATTTTTTATGATGTTTATAAATGTATATGTTGGGGGATGATTACTATAAGTGGTCATCCAAACTAAATGTTTCTCCACTAAGCTTAACAAGGGTGTTAATCCGTGTAAGTCCAAGTCATAAGAGTAAGGGATGGGGAACATCTGCAAGGAACTAGGTCAATAGATAGGAGAAAATTACTTTTGAAATGTGTTTTTAGTTAAAGATGATTGTATATGTAATGAAGAAAGAAAATTTTATGTTTTCTTTGGATTACCATGTAAATGTAAAGATGCATTACTACTTTTTAAATGATAATGTTAAGTATTATGGAGTTTTGTAATATGTATATGTATAGCATTAAATACAATTGTATACCTTGAATGCATGTACATGAATTTGGTTGCTATATGTGTGGATGGTTGTAGGTTCTGTATAGGGGGTGTTACTCTAGTATTGCTATACTTTATCCCAGTGAGCAATAATCTAACACAATCCTTTATAATGTCTTATCCTTCTTTTCTCACCATTTTGATTGATAATTGTAACCTTAGAACTTGTAGGTGCCTTCAAATCCTTAAGGTTTCTCTCCTTTAAATTATAAAGAAAAGTCCTTTTGATCTCTAGATCTAGCTCAAGTAATAGTATGGGACTACTTTTGTTCATAAACCAAGGTGCATAAATATTAAAATTCATTAACCAACATAAAATCAAAAAAGGAAGTTAAAAATAATGCAAAAAGAAAAGAAAATGAGTATATTGATAAAAATAAAGCATTTATAATCACTTAATCCCTAACAATGACTCCAAAATTGATGTATGCAAAATAAAATAACACTAAAAATCACTGGCAAGTGCACTTATCATTCTTAAAATATAGTTTAAGTGAATACGAGAGTTAATCCTACTAGGACTATAAGTTCTAGTACTAACCATCTTTCTATAATATAATCTAATAAAATAAACGGTTAATTTGAAAGAAAATGTTTATGAAACTAAAATTACTAATCTAAAATTACAAACTAAAAATAAATAAAAATAAAACAAGTAAATAATAAATAACATCCAAATGTAGAATCCCCTTAAAACCTTTTTATACTTGAATCTATCTTGATTTTATAATTAACCATAGCTTTTTGGACCAATATCTTTCAAAAGCAATGCATCCCTTATTCTTAAGCTCATTGATTGGAGTCTTTTTTTAACCAAAACCTCCAAGGATGCATTAAGTCAATATATTAATTTCCTTGATAGATTTGACTTCAACCTAGATGATTTATGTGGTTCTAGCTTTAGAATTCCATGTAGCTCTTATTATTCATGCCATGATCTATTCATACATATGATTTTTGAATCCTCACATATGAAGTTCAAAATTGAAAAAAAAATGCTAACATATTTCAATTCAATCACAATAAATAATCATGAATATCTTACAATAAAACTTGGTTCTTTTATTAAACCAAAGAATTCTAAATAGTAGCAATAAAGTTCATCCCATCTATATATATCTTAATCTAGTTGATATTAAGAATAAGAAAACCAACAAAAATAAAGAGAAAATATAAAATAAAAGAACACATTCTCACATATCTTCAAATCTTGATGTTCTTCAGTTAAATCTTTATGAAATCCCCTTCTTTGTATTGAAATTACTCCTTTCAACTCCTTGTGGTTGTTCTCCTAATCTCTTATCCTTCTATATCCTTTTAAACATAAATGCGTAGATTTTTCATAAAAATTACTACCAACATAAGTCTGTGTTAAACTTATGTTGGCCTAATAACTTAATAGTTAACTTTAAATCACATATTTAAAGGTTTATCTTTAGAAACCTATTTTTAAAGGTATAAATATAGGTATATATTTGGTCCATGTTATTCATGTTGAAAATTATCAAAGAAATAAAAGGCACTAGTTACACTGATGGAACATGAGCCTATATTGGTCCCATTTTCTATGTGTTGGATCGAAAAAGAAAACATGTAAGATTTGGTTAAACTGTAGATTTCAAAACTTTTTTAGAAATCATAACACAGGAAGAAGGATAACCAAATCAACATGTCAATCCGTACATGATACAGTATAAGGATAATATTTAACATAAGAACAAGATGGTAGAAATATTGTTGACTCCTTCGTCACAGCTTTAACTCCTTGTTGTGTTCTCCTATCCTGGGCAATATATCCTCTCCAAGGTTATGTATCCTCTTCTTCTTAATATTGTTTCCTCTTCTCGATATTGTATCCTCAACTAATCCGATCTACCACTTGTTCTTCTTAGACAACTTGGTTAACAAGATCCTTTGGTGGGAAAGGAGAAGAAAACTTTGGAGTAAATTTTTCTTAGAAGAAAGAAGCCAAAGAAGAGACACCTTCTCATACAAATTTCAACTAACACATGCATGAAAGGAGAGAGGGTCCAAAAATGCAAGAACACTTTCTTTCACCTTGTCAATTTTGATTATGCAAGAAAAGAAAGAAGAGGAAGAGCATCTAATGTATCACACCTTTCTTTAATCAAACATAAAGAAGCCATTAAATGAGACTCTTCTAATTTTTTTTAAGATGGCTATATGAAAAGACCAATAACCTAAAATGACATGTCAATTTCGGTTTTGGTGATCAAAGAAGGAAGATCATTCATCAAATACACCTCTTTCATCTTCAATCAAATGAATGCTAAAAAGGTTACATTACATTCCATCATTAAAAGACAACCATTAAACCAATGGTAAGATCATTACTCTATTTAATGATGATAATGCATGATAAATATCAACTTTATTTAGCAATTCAAAATAGAAATTCCCTTTCATTTCTTTAAGAATTTTTTTAATATAATTAATCTAATTAATTAAATTAAACCAAATTCTAGCCCATTTCTAAATGTTTATTTGGGATTCTAATTAACCATTAATTAGTGCAAGCCCAACATTCAATCATGGGCTTTAAAACCTCCATTTATATTTCTTACTTTGCTTGATAACCTTCCTTGAAGCCAAGTGGGGAATCTTATTGGACTTAGATAATTCAAGCTCTAATAAGCCCATAATTAATTTAATCTCATTAGAATTAATTCTAGCTTATTAACTAAATGTCATTCCACTAAAGACAATTAGTTGAACTCTTGAATTACTAAATATTATGAGAACACATATTTCAAATAATATGTCCAATTGTAAACCTTATTATGGCCATCCACACAACAAAGGGTAAAATTACCATTTTTCCCTTATGTTGGTTTTTCCTTCTAGATCTCCCATTTTACTCTATATGGTGATTAACACACAGGATTTCATCTTAGTGTTAAGACTTGATGGGTAGCTAGTCCATCAAACCCCTGGCCTCAGTTTAATCTCCAATCTCTATAAAACATCTAGAAGTGATGATATTACTATAAAATCTTTATTTGAGTGAATGTTTCCTAATACATGTTCAACATGCAAATACTAGATTAATACTTTATAAAAATTTATTCCGATTATATGAAGAATTATAATGAAACACATATGAGTTCACCACTCATTAAGATTGTGATCCATAATAAGCAAATGCTAAAATGTATGTTTTAAGGCTAAAGTAATGGCCTAATTTATTCTTGAAAGCATACTTGATTTCAGATTCATGTAATAGTGCCATTATCGATAATCGATCACTATCATGATATCAAACTCATCATTCCCTTGAAGTAAACTCCTTTGCTTACACAGAGATAAATCGCAACAATACAATCTAAACTATAATCAAGCGATCAACTTGATTATTTAACTGTGAATTCATTATTTTAAATTCTTATAATATACATGTTTCTCTTAAAACTCTACCTATATTTATATTACTTACAAAAAAATCTTTGTACCTTATGACTAGATATATAATGCTCATAAAACCAAACTTTGTTGTTTTATTAATAATAAATATTTTCATTACAAAACTATAATTTAGGAAGATTAAGTTTCATGTAAATACACTTGCTTTTCAGGGCACTATATTTACGTAACTCAAACACTATAAACATGGCTTCATGTTTGATCCATATTCCCCTAAAATTATGCGAAAAATTCTCCAACTTAACTCCAACTTATCCAAATTTGTTACTTCTTTATTGGAGAACTAAACTAAGGTCATTAAATAAAATATACGATAGATTGAGTAACAAATCCACCAAAAACCATCTGAACATTGAAAAATTGCTTATATATTCACATGAAAAACATAATCTAATTAGCACTTATGGGAAAACCACCAATTATGTTTTCCATTTTAAATCCCAAATGTCTAATACCTTATATAAAGTTAATATAGCGGTTGAACCACTTTACGTATGTGGAGAAATATATCTTAACTTAAATATGTATAACCACCCACCACTTTGCTTTTAAGACATTAACAACTGAAGGAGAGGAGTTAACGCATTAGGGTATTGGAGAGCTCCCAAAACTAGTGCCAATAATACCAACTTATGATTTCATGTGAGTAATAATAAAAAGATTACAAGAGGACATCTCTACTTTAGCCTTGGGAAAAGATAAAATGCTAAAGATAGAAAAGGGAGAACGCAAGAATAAAGGAGCCAAAGGAGGGAATCTAACTTGATTAGTGAGAGAATCTTAAGCTTTTCAATAAGAAAAAGGAGGGAATAAAGGAGAAGGGCTAGAAGGAGGCACTAGGTTAGCTAAAAACATAACCTAATTGATACTTGTTAATTGATAGTTAACCTTAAAAATCTACTAATTTTATAGAGTGATTCCATAAAGATTTTGACTTGGTTTATCTTATCCTTGAAAAATAATAAGAGATCATCAATAAAAGATAAGTTGAATGTTTTTAGCTTCTAACAACTTAAATAAAGGTTTAAATTCCCATCATGTTTAATTCTCTTTTCAACGAGTCTAATTAGTGATTCGATATATACCATGAATGGATAATAGGATAGGGGATCCCCTTACTTGATGCCATTGTATCCTTGATGAGTTCAGTAGGTTCTCTATGTACTAAAATGTTAAATGAAGAGGTTGCAACACATTAAGTGATCTAATTGATAGATTTTTTAAGATTCCAAAGGCTTCCAAGACTTAGAGTAGAAAGTCTCAACTGATAGCGTGAAATGCCTTAGTAAATTCTATTTTAATTGCCAACTTTTGGTTCTTAGTTTCTTGTGATAGTTTTGAACAATTCTTATGTTATTAGCATATTATATCTTATTTACCTCCCATAAATGAATGCTCTTTGGCTTAGTTTGATTAGGAAATTCAAAGTTCCTTTCATTTTATTTGCCAACATTTTAAGATGAGCTTGTATATTGAGTTGTGACATGAAACTAGTCTAAAATCTTGAAAGCTAGAAGGATTGACGTAT
>JANTNU010000009.1:8958643-8971010 GCA_024752395.1 Erythroxylum havanense
TCAATGAATGCAGTGAAACCTATCAGTATAACCCATAATTACCAAAATACCCTTAATGACAGTAACGGGATGTTACAGATGGTGACGGAAGATTCGAATTGGACGGCGACGGACGACCGAAAGATGTTGTTGTTCTGGAAAAACAAACCGACGGATTGAATTGGGAATTCTTCGAATATAATCGAGCTCCCAAGTGTTTAACCGATCATTGTTCTGCGTATTATAATTTGGCACATAAGAGGGATGGATGACTCTCTATAAACACAAGATATTAGGGATTTGTTTTGGAGAAAAAGCTTGTAGTTTTAAGTTACTAGAAACAAAAACAAAGCTTCATCCAATGCAGCTCAAATGTAAAGAAGAAATAAGATTCGAAGAACTAACCTTTGAGAAGATGAGTTAAGAGTCATTGAGCAGAAGCGTGGTGACTGAACGGAAGAAACAGAGAAGACGTTTTGGTAGTAGAAAATATTTCTTCTTTACGTAAGTGACGCTAAATCAGCTTCCCGAAAAAGCTAAAATTGGGCTTTTCTAAAAAGCTCCAAATTTTAGCTTTTCAAAAAGCTGCATTTGAGCTTTTAAAAAAGCTATTTCTACTTCAAAAGTGCTTTTGAAGTTTATAGCCAAACACTCACTTTTTTCTCAAAATAGCTTTTGCGGTAGAAAAAAACACTTTTGAAGACTCCAAAAGCTGAACCAAACAGACTCTTAGTCTTTAAGTAATTAAGCTTGACCTCTTGACTTGAAACTCAAAATTTTTGAAAAAAATATTTGATTGTCTTTGCTATCCATGGCTTTACCCTTATGCATCATACAAACTTAAATTTAAGTTTGAACCATATGTCTCACTTACTCATTATGCATATCTTTTCCTAGACTTCTCACTTTGCCACAACATCCTATTCATCTTACTTCGCAAACCTTAAAAACCATACATCACTAGACTCCTATTCAGTTAATTTACCATAGGATGCTCCCTTAACATCATAAGTATGTAGTCATCCTCCTTTTTTATTAGAGTGTACACCCAAACTCCACTCAAATCTATGAAATTCTTAACCTTCTTACCACTACTTCTCCTTATAATACCTACTTATGCAATAATGTTACCAAACTTGAAAAAATTCTTAACCTTCTTGTCACTACTACTCCTGATTTTTTTTAGAGAAAATAAGTGCTACATTCATTCAAAATGGTTGAAATTATAAAGAGAAGTGAACGTCACCTCTAACAATTAGAGTAAGTACAAAACCAACTAACTACTAATCCGAAAAAATTATATTCTAATTTGTTGCCTGGTTCAGCTAGACATGAGTTGGTGATGAGGAATTGCCATAATTGTCATTCTAAATTTGAGTTAGAACTCCATCCATGTGTATTTGTTGTATTGATTCATTTTCTCAAATATTTTCGTTTTTTTTTATCCTTTATATAAAGTGTACTAGCATAGCAAAACCTGCCTTAAAGACCTTTTGATCCTCTTTCCTTCTCCATTTCAGTCCATTTATCCAAGACAACCAAGCCAACCAGCTGAAATTCTTGTCTTTTAATATTGAACCTTCCTGATTTAAATAAGCCCTTAAGCACCCTGTACCTCAACAAGTCATGACTGAAGAATTCAATGCACTTCTTTCGATGGACCCTTTTAACTCACAATGAATCAATTGCCAAGTATATAGACAGGAAAAAATGATCCTTTTCATTATTACTTTCTTTATTTTTCATTAACAAACACAACATTTAAGACAAAATCTCCAAAAATATATTCAATCTGTGATTCAAATCCTTAACTTTAAGAATTCAAAATTTCTTTGGAGAGTTTTTCGCTGTTATTATTTTTATTCACTGTTACTAATTCATTTAATATTTGTTTTTTCTAATTTACTTTTCATGAAATAACAATAGATTTTATCGACCCGTTACAGAAGATTTTACGTGTAATTACAAACACTAAACAATTTAAGACTGCTAATGTGTCGTCTCATCACCTTGCTACTTTCTGTTTGTTTTTCAAACTTCTGCATGTCGTTTAGCGACTAAAAACACATAGTTACAACTGAAAAGGGCATTTTAGTCATTCGAATACTGGCCAACGGAGGCCATTCTGCCTACCTTCTTTTGACATACACGAGACCTGTAATTGGAAGTCCACTAACGTTCTTCTTGCCAAAATTAAACCAAAACAAAGAGGGTCCACTAACGTTCGAGACAAAACACATAATTGTTTTTTGAGGAACGGATTTAATGGAAATTTCGCGATTAAGTCCAACACAAAAATTCATTTTGCAGTTTAGTCCTTTCTGGTTCTTCTTCCAGTTTATCAGCTCCATTTTTTATCTACAAGCCCACCTCGGGTCACCAATTCTCTCGTTGTGTCCTCCATAACTACGAAGCTTCTTTTTTGTGCTTTCAGATTTGCCTTCATTATCGCTTCTCTTTTCCTGTCACCATTTTTCTCTTTCACCTGAAGAAGTTTTTTCATAGAGATAACCCAAAGAACCAGTCCTTTTCTCTGTTTCTCATTTTCTCCTCCTCCTCTTTCTCTGAATGCGTTACTGAGAAGATCTGTTTTCTAGGTTCAGCTTTTCTTGCATCCTTTCCTCTCTTTGAACCTGTAAATAAAACTTTTCCCTCTCTGGGTGACTAGGTATCTCTCATTATCTTCTCTTCTGATAAAGTTTGAGGTAAAAGCTTTATATGATTTTGTTTCTCTATTTGTCTCTTTCATGTTTTAATTTTCATTTCTGAGATTAGAGCTCCAGTTTTTCCTAAATGGCAGGAAGGGGTGGGTCTTCCATAGCCATTTCCGAATGTGCTATTTTCAGGTGCTTAGAGAATTTTGTTCTATGTGTGTCTTCTAATGTTTAATAGTTAAATACCCTTTTGAAGCCATCTCTATTCCAAGCTTTTGAAGCTTCAGAAATTGACCATTTCAAGGTTTTTCGACCTTTGGCCTTTTCTAATAATTAAAGAATAAGCTTTTTTTTTTCTCTTTGTTACCTTCTTTCGCCTTCCCCACCTCTCTTGATCTGTCACGGAAAATCTGCTGGTAAAAAGAACTAGATATGTACCGTACACATAACAAAAGGGAAATATCCTTTGATTTCCAGCCTCATATCCCGATTATGAGGCCTAGTATCCACTCAAGGAGAGCAAATTTAACGGTCAAATTCCAGGACCTTTATGGGTTTACTGTAGAAGGAAATGTGGATGATGTTAATGTGTTGAATGAGGTGAGAGAGAAGGTGAGGCAACAGGGCAGGGTTTGGTGGACATTAGAGGCCAGCAAAGGTGCAAATTGGTACTTGCAGCCACAAGTTTCTTCAATTACTGAAGGGATTGCCTTGAAATCCTCCCTCAAATTGTCTACTTTAGCTAATACGATCACTTTGAGGAGGCTTATTAGGAAGGGAATACCGCCTGTACTAAGGCCAAAAGTTTGGTTTTCCCTTTCCGGGGCTGCTAAGAAGAAGTCCACGGTGCCTGAGAGCTACTATAATGATCTGACGAAGGCTGTTGAGGGAAAGGTTACTCCAGCTACAAGACAGATCGATCACGTGAGTTTGAAATTGGGTTATTTCTATTGCAGTGAAGCGTGCTTTGTAATTCTTGGAACGTTTTGTGCGCTATCTTCTGATTTGTGCTCAGTGTTTTGACATTTGCTGTCAATGTATTGTTGTTCACATTCTCTGTTACGATTGTGCCATGATTTGTTTTCGATTGAAAATTGAGGAAATAATACTTGATACTTATACGAGCTTGATTAATCAATGTGAATGTCTTGTCTAACTTTATGTGATCAGATTGATCACGTGAGTTTGAAATTGGGTTATTTCTGTTGCAGTGAAGCATGTTTTGAAATTCTTGGAATGTTTTGTTGTGCTATCTTCTAACTTATGCTCTATGTTTTGACATTTGCTGTCAATGTATTGTTGTTCACATTCTCTGTTACGATTGTGCCATGATTTGTTTTCAATTGAAAATTGAGGAAATAATAGTTGATGCTTATACAAGCTTGATTGATCAATGTGAATGTCTTGTCTAACTTTATGTATCAGTGTTTTTTCTCCTTTGTACTTGTCACTGAAGTGCTAATCTCTTATCTGATCCCCGTTTTTGACTGTTGGCTTCCAGATATTTGATGAAGTTAATTTTGTTCTTATTTATGTATTTGATGTGGAAGGATTTAGTGGTTTTGTTTTTTGTTACTGAATTGCAATTTTCAGTCACTTTTTCTGAAATTGAGATAGCTATCTAATTACCCCATGTTACATTCATTTGATAGGTTGATCTTGAAATTTCAGACCATTTAAATTTATCATTTACTTCATTAAACGTATGGTGATGAATCAATGGTTATAAATGTACTAAGTTTCACTTTTGAATTTAGAATTGATGACAATAAGAATTATGCCATTTTGGAGGAAATTAGATGTAATGACACTTATGACACCTGTAAATTGATATTTCTAGAATAGTTATTGTAGCTTACCTATCCTGTTATGTATATGCTGTTGGAATGGAAACAAGTTATAGCTTAATTTGTAAAATATGTTGAAGGTAGAGGCATGTTAAAGGAACTAACATCATGAAGTATGATACTTACTTCCTCAGAAATATGAATACTCTTCAGTATCCAGCATGTATGATGGATTGATTTAACTTTTCTTTGGCATTTTTTTGGGAGGAGGGATTTGTTTGAGGTTGTGGAATATTCCAAGATCCTATATATTGTCATTTTTCAACATGGCCTCCAACAACAATTTAGCTATGGAGGTCGCTCAGATTTGTTTACACGATAAGGAATATGTCCAAGGCAGCAGTTTATATTGTCTTTCTAGCTCAGGGAACAAAAGCAAAGAAAAATCAGTTGCTTGGTGTGATTGAATATGTGTTAGCAAAATAGTTGTATTTTTCAATTTTTCATATGTGATTTCCAAAAATTATGATGTTTAAATTTTATACACTTGTGAAATAGCTGACAAGTAACAGTTGGTAAGAGCTTCATTAATGCATCCATGTCAGTAAGATGTTTCCATCTTGCCAAAATGCCCCTTCACAATTTTTTTTTTGTTTTGTTTGCTAAATAGGTCTTTCCTTGTTCATGTTTACAGGATCTGCCACGAACATTTCCTGGTCATCCATGGTTGGACACTCCAGAGGGCCATGCTGCACTTCGACGTGTTCTTGTTGGCTATTCTTTCCGTGATTCTGATGTTGGCTACTGTCAGGTTGGTTCCTCGTGATTAACTATGGTAATTACAGAATGATAGACTACATTAAAACCTCAGAAAAAAAATAGAATAAGTTGAATTCTTGTTTCCATTCTTTTTATAAGGGACCACCTAAAATTTTGTCATGATCTACTGCATTTATTCCTGAGCAAGTTAAATCTTTAGAATACTTTTAGCACATTGATAATTATGCCATCATTCACCCTCGTGTATCCTAATCAAATTGAAATTTCAATAAGACATTTTGTTCCATCGTTTAATATTTTTAGAGTCTATAAGAATTTAGATGCCCTTGCTGTAAGTTCCTTTGACTTTTCCATCCTCTGAATTTTCTTAAAACTCCTAGATTTGTATTTGTTCTTATATTTGCCAATAACTGCTACTTTTTCCCAGAAACTGCCTGCTTCTAAAATAAAAATGAACAACTGTATTGTTCACACATCTTTACGCATAATATACCCTTTTTTTGTTCATTACATTCCTCATCCCAATCTAAGTCTTTCTTGTCACAGCTGTGACAACTGACAAATGTATATCATTTTATCACTATCTTTTGAATAGTTCCATGTGTCATAATGCAGAATTTGTTTGAATGTTATTAGTATTATTGATGTATGTCTTCTTTAGTTTCTCTCTCGAATTAGACTTAACTAGCTTAGAGGAACTAAAGAAAAGTTGCGATGCCTACCAGTGTTCGAATCTGATAGGTGCAAGAGGGGTGGGTTGTTAAACCTTTTCCATATATAGGTATCTCGCAACCACCAACTTCATTTGTGAATGGACGGTGTCTTGTTTTTGTAGGCTGCTGTTATGTTCGCCCACTTAAATTTATGTATTTCTTTATTGAAACTTAGAGTTGGTGCAGGGCCTAAATTATGTTGCAGCTTTGCTGTTGCTAGTGATGAAAACAGAGGAGGATGCTTTCTGGATGCTTGCTGTTCTCCTGGAAAATGTCTTAGTCAATGACTGCTATACCAATAACTTATCAGGGTGTCATGTTGAACAAAGAGTTTTCAAGGATTTGCTTGCTAAACAGTGTCCAAGGTAATTCTACATTGATCACTTATTTGGTTCGTAAATCGATTATTTTGTGTATTAAAAGTACAAATGAACCACAGGATAGCTGCTCATTTGGAGGAATTGGAGTTTGATGTGTCCCTGGTTGCCACTGAGTGGTTCCTCTGCCTCTTCTCTAAAAGCTTGCCCTCAGAGGTTAGGAAAATATGAATTGTTTTTTTGTCCACAAGGACGGAACATATGTACTTCACAAGTTCTTTGAAGACCGAAACCTATACCTTCTTGAATGACTTTTTGGCAGACAACCCTGCGGGTGTGGGATGTCCTTTTCTATGAGGGTGCAAAGGTTCTGTTTCATGTAGCTTTGGCTATATTCAAGGTGCTTGAGCTATATAATAGTACAAAGTTACATCTCATGCTTTCTTAGTATTATCTGGATTTCCTTAATTGGAACATGTTCTGAAATATCGAAAACTAGCAGAGCATTAACTTTTAATTGTAATCATTGATTACAGATGAAGGAAGAGGAGTTGCTTCTAACCCACCATGTTGGTGATGTAATTTACGTGCTACAGAAAACTACACATCACCTTTTTGATCCTGATGAATTATTGACGGTAAGACAATTTCCCTTGGTACTTGTATTGCATTTCTTATCACACAGAATTTCCTCACCGTGTCCCTTTTTGAAGGTGAAAGGAACATGTGATTGTAATTGTTATTATCTGGTGGATCCTTTTGCTAAGTTTGATTGATAAACAGTAAAAGGTGGCTTCACTTGATTTATGCTTAATTTTGATATTAAGTTCTTCCCTATCCAAATAATGCAGGTTGCATTCGATAAGATAGGATCAATGACTACAAATACTATATCCAAACAAAGGAAAAAGCAAGAACCTGCTGTAATGGCAGAGCTTGATCAGAGATTGAGAAGACTAAACTCGGTCAAAATGGATGACAAGTAGCAACTGTTGTATCAATCTTGATCCAAATGTTAATTACATATGAGCATCGTGGAAAGGGGGTTGGTTGCCCCTTCTAAATTTCTACCCATTTTCTTTCTTCGCAAGGGGAGATTCCCTCAAGAGTCTGTATTTCCGGGTACGGTTGGAGGTTAATTGTAAATGTGGGATTGTTGCAATGCATGCCTCATATGAAAATGCAAGTCAGGGCATTATTGCTGGCTTTCTGATTCCCTCTGCAATTCAGGTTTCTGAGAGTTGGGCACTACTTGCAATTGTACGAATTGTCAAGTGCTTTCATTCTAACGCCCCGAACTTCTGCATCCAATTCTAGCTCCAGGGAGTGTAGTACGTGACTAATTGTTGGTGGATAGCTAATAACTGTTAGGTGATGAACTGAATACTTATTCTATGATAATTTCATATCTCTAATAGTTTGTCACAAAAATCCTTAACAAGGATTAATAGTGGTATTACATAATGGATATATAAATTTTCTAACTTGGAGAACTCTTGCTTGTCACCAAAATCCTTAACAAGGATTAATAGTAGTATTACATAATGGATATATATATTTTCTATCTAACTTTGGGAGCTCTTTTCAAGCGTAACCTATGTTCAAGGAATTTTATTCACTGACAATTAGTATCAATTATATATACCAAATAAAGGTAATTTCTACTCATAAAAACATAAATGTAAGAAAAGTAAGTAATTGATTATATTCCATGACAAGCAAATAAGATTAAAAATTTAATCATATATTTAATTACTTCGATAATTTTATTCAAAATAATAGCCCTCCTTACTATTTTGGAAATATTACTTTAATCTCTCTAGAGAGTTATGATTTCATTTAAATTTAGTTGATCTCAAGTTACTCGATAAATTAACTAAATTGAAATTAGGTATAAAACATCCTTATTAATAACATCTTATGTAACCCCTAAATACACTAGCTAGAAATTCCTATGAAAATCTATCTTATTTGTTATTCCTAACCGGCCTACCTCTAAATTCATATGATAATGAGTCACTCATCTAAATCATACAAATTTAGTTACGTAGGACTCATTAACTTAAAATAAAACATATTCATATTAAAAGGATCTCGAATCACTCAACAAGTCTTATAATAAACAAAACTATTATTTTATACTTAAATAACGAAGGCAACAATCACATTCTCAAATCTAAAATCTATGCTTTATGCGAGCTAGAGAATGAAACTAGAGACTATCAATTCCTCCAATCTAGAATCACAAATTAATATTTTTTTTTGAAGAAGATCACTAAACTATGCCACCGGGATATCAACTCTTCTTGCTTAGCTCACATTATTCAATAGATACAGGTGAATCCAATACCAAATGAGGATAAGAATGTCTATTTAGTGGCAATGGTTGCATATTTTCATGAAAGAAAGTCAAGAAGATTAATAATCAAGGAAAAGAACATAAGCACAATGATTGCCTCAACATTAGCAAGCATAAGGGAGCAATTTATCATCAGCCACTTTGCAAGAAAATGCAACAACACACTGGTGTCTTCATGGAGAATTTAGAAACTTTTTGTTTTTTCAAGCTCAATGTAATTTCATTATCATAGTATTTCAGTAATCTAAAGTGTAGAATGTGTGAGTAAAGGTTGAGAGTTTGGAGATGTACTTTCCAAAATGTGATGTTTTTATAACTTACTTGATATTGTTCAAATATATTTCACAAATTTTACTTTCTCAAAAAAATTACATTCTTAATTTATACTTAGTATTTTAACAAGGAATCCAATTTTTTAATCTCATCAAATACAAAAATGCATGTAAAATTTCAAACATATAAACATGCCATACATGCATAATTTATTAAACATATAAAATAAAATCCTATCATTTCTTATACAAAAATAATCAAATTATATGTATGAAACTTCTAATTCTTGGTTGATTATATTTATGGATCTTTATTTTCTAAAATAACTTTTTCAACTCTTTGAATAATTAAATTAGGTTGAACATTTTGATTCCGAAATGAATTCAATTACTACTCAAAATAGAAATTCAATTTGATTTAAAACAAGTTTTAGATTCAATTTGGAAACCATTTAAAATCAATTTCAAAATGAAATTGATTATTTTTAGTTTGATTAAGATTAATAATTAAATTATTTTTTGATTAAATTTTAGAAAATTATTTTCCAAAATTAAAATTAATTATATTTCATTTTGGGTTAAAATTAATTTATTAGACTCTTTTATATTTAAGAAAAAACATTTTCTTAAATAAATTTAATAATGTAAAAAAATCTTTTTATTAAAAGATTGATTATCAATCAATTTTAATTTGAAATAACGAAAAACTAACTCATAATCCACGCGGTTATCACTAAAGTGCATACCCACAAATGAAATTATGAATAGATCATAATTGTGAGATTAATATTGAATTTTATATTTTATTCATAAATTATTCCTAGTCATTATTATATTAAAATTAGACATTAATAAAACGTAAAAAGACTAGTACACATTATATTTTTTCTTTATGAAGAAAGTAGTTAATTTCATATACTAAAATATAGAAATATTTAAACAAACTTGTGGGTGCTTATTAGAAAATAATTTTATTGAACTGACCCAATTTGAGAATTTTATTTAAAATATTACTTATATATTTATAGAAATTTTCATTATGGTGATTGTATAAGTGATTATTTGATTTGATATATATTCAAAGTATCTTATAAAGGGATTACTAAGTTTTAATACCAACATTGACCTATTATAGTCAAAGGTAGCTCAATCGGTAATTATTGGATATAACACAAACTATATAGAGGTAGTTGAGTAATCAAAATATGATTTATCACAGTAAAATAATTAAAGAGAATGTATCACTGTTCTCAATCATAATTGATTTAGAAAATTCTTGGACAAGATGTAATGACACTTTAAAATTAGATTTTAAATGTTATTAATAATGGTAAAGAGTTAACATGATTAGACATAAATAAAGTAGATATTAATTCTATGATCTATTTCCAATCAGAATACTATATAATGAAAATATTGAATTATATAAAAATCATGCATAAATATGTTGGTCAAAATCACATCGATATTTCTAATATTTGGGTGATCATGATGCATTGTTAGATATCACTACTCAATAGATATAAATCATTTAATTAGAGAATTAAAGATAAAATAAATGAGTTTAATTTATATAATCTTAAATATGACTTACGATTATAGTTTAAATTTATTGTCAATATATTTAAGAACTTAATGAATTATACACAAAGGACAATTGAAGAGAAAAAAAGGTACTTTATTCAAGTTTGATTTGATTATAAAATTTAAGAAACTTTACAATCTAAATATGAGATATTTAATAAATAAGTATTAATTTGAGATATCTTTTAAGAAATTTTCTTTGGACCGGGGACATGAGTACTAAACCATATGCCAAAGTTAGTTCAAAAGACATTTGTTTGCCTAAGTTAGAAGGTGAACTTGGAATCATAACTATCCAACAGGTTGATTCACCGGAGGGATACTTCATGGAGTATGGGTATCTAGAAACTTAGAGAATTCGCAAAACCTTTAATTCGCTACAAGATAATAAACAGGAGCACTTGGTTATGGATAGACAATTGGAGTACCCTTGGACCTTGAAACCTTCTACTAAATGTCCCTAGTGTTGGATTGTTCTAATGT
The DNA here is from genome assembly GCA_024752395.1 of Erythroxylum havanense. Lineage (NCBI taxonomy): Eukaryota > Viridiplantae > Streptophyta > Magnoliopsida > Malpighiales > Erythroxylaceae > Erythroxylum > Erythroxylum havanense. The sequence continues at coordinate 8,969,572 of JANTNU010000009.1, forward strand.
AGTTGAATCCATAGTCCATATTTTATTTTATCGCCCTTATTCCTGTCGTCTATGGAGTGACTCCTTAACTAAATCTGTTAGTATTCTAATTGGAGAATGATACAGCAATGGATTTTCAGCTTAACTTGTTTGATTATGCATGATCTTATGCTAGTTTATATAGCACTTGGATGCACCGTGTACACCATTTGGTGTGAGAGGAGTCATAATCTCCTTTTTTTTTTTTTGGTTAAGAATCGGAGCTAACGCCCAAAGTAAGAATTACAGTATTGTGACACGGGATAAAGTAACCCCAACGACATCAGCAAATAAAAGTGAGATGAGACCTTCAACAACATCACAAAACCAATAGACACCCATAAGTAGCCGGTAGTTATAAGTTGCTAACCAATCCGCACACTGATTGCTCTCTCGAAAAATATGAATAGCGCGTACTACCCAATGCCTAAACAACAATTCCTTGATGACCTGAACCAGGGGAAACACCACCAGCTGCTGATCACTGGTGAGAGTGGCCACCACCAAGACAGAATCAATAGTCAGTTCGACCTGAAAATACCCACGAAGTCATGTAAGAGCCAAGCAATGATATACGACCCATAGGAGTCATAAACTCTTTAAGAATTAGTGATGACAGCCGTGTCCATACGAATTCATGATGTTTATTACAAGTGTTGACAAAAATTCCGATTTACATTGTAAATAACGGTCTTATAATAATATAGTGCCAAAATGGTTACATGATTCGTCAATCTGTTCTTTTATTTAGGATTCGCTGGTTGGCTGGCTCTACGCAATATAATACTTATTAGTCGACATTAATTAATTAATTAATTAGAACAAGTTTATTTATGTCTAGGCAAGTTCTGTTTAGTGTCATTACTCGTTACTGTGATTGCAACAATTAATTAAACAAATAAGTCACTCGGTAACAAAGCTGCAAATAGGCCAATACCTGAAAACGTTTAAACAGTTCCGTTCATATCTAATCAAGTTCCGTTTACTGTGATAAGTCACTTGCTTTGCTTTACTTTTTTTTTTGTCATTTCATTAAAATTATACATCTAACTTTTATTTTGATAATAACTTATCATAAATATAGTTGTTAATAATATTTATTAAATCTATATACAAGTAATATCATAGAATTTAAAATCTTAATTATATTAAGGTGAATATAATATAAGGAAATTTGAAAGGTTTAGTGAGCATAAAGACAAGAATGAGGAAAGGATTTAACTTTTATTTGCAATAACAAGTTTTAAAATTTATTATGCTATTCATGATCAATTTTTTACTTGATTAAATTTATTTACAAATAAAGTTTTAAAATTATTAATTATTGAAATTATTTTAAAATTATAAAATAATTGTTAAATCTTAACTATATATATGGAATATAAAATAAAAAGTATTAAAAGGTTTTAGGGAATATAATT
>JANTNU010000009.1:8999885-9011911 GCA_024752395.1 Erythroxylum havanense
ATATTTGGATATATATGATAAAATTCATGAGATAATTATATATTGCAAATGAAAATATAATGAGATTATAATTATGATATCCATATTACATTTATGTATTATCTCTAAATTTTCGTAGTTATTGTTGTACTAAGACTAGACATTAATAGAACGTAAAAAGATTGCGATATATTTTTCCTTATAGAGGAAGTAATCAATCTCATAAGTTAAAATGTGAAGATACTTAAAAAATGTGTGTGTGCTTATAAGAGAACAAGTTCATTGAACAGACATAATATGAGAAATCTATTTGAAACATTACTTGTATGTCTGTGAAAATTTTCTTGTGATAATTATATAACTAATCTTTTGACTAGAGGTTAACAAAGTTATCTTGTATAGGGATTACTATGTTTTAATACTACCGATGATCTATTTAATCAAGGGTCGTGTAATCGGTAGTCATTAGATGTAGCATGAACTGTATGGAGGTAGTTAAGTAATCAAGATTTGAGTCATCACCCTAAAATAATTAAGGAGAATATTTTGTTGTTCTCAATTAATCTTGATTTAGAAACCCTTGAGGAACGTGAACGAGGTTTTGTAAATAATTTGCAAATGTCATTAATTGAATCGATGACTAATAGCGAAGAACTAATATGATTGAACTCAAAAAGAATAGACATTAATTTTATGCTCTGTCTAATTGAAATGTTGTATGATGAAATGATCGAATTATATGAAAAAATTATACACGAATAGGTTAGTCAAAGTTATTTTGATATTTCTAAATATTTGAGAAGTCATGACGTATTGTTAGATGTCAATTTTGATCTATGATTATAAATTTTTTAATTGAGAAATTAAAGATAAATTAAAAAGAATTTTAAATTATCTGATTCTAATTATAAATTAGAATTAGAATTTATAATTATTGTGAATATATTTGATAACTTAATAGGTTCACGTAAAGAATGAGTTGAAAAGAGTAAAAATATTTATTTAAGTATGACTTGATTGTAAATTTTGATAAACTTATGATTAAATATGAGATATTTATTAAACATGGATCAATATGAGATATTGAATCTTATTTTATCATAATTGGTATTTAATTAAAATTATTTGTATTTCTAATTAAAGTTTAATTGAAATTAGAATTTAATTTTAATTAAATCACTAAAATATCCAAAACTTATTATAAATAAGCTTTAGTTTTAATGAAGATAAAACTTTTTACTTAATTTTTTTTGTAAGAGTTACAGAATTCTCTCAACCTATTCTTTTGATACCATTACAGACCGAACACTTATATAGCTACGATGGTTAAGATGAATCGATTTTGGAAGCAGTTTTAAGGATAAGATAAAACAAAAATCAAGTTTCGAAATAAAGTATGAGTTACAATTTATATTTTGTTATGGATTATGTATTAATCATTTTTTAAAATTAAAGAGATCTTAATTTTTGAAAAATTAAAGTTACAAAAAAAATTGTAATTATTTCACTGAGATCTAAATCGCATAAATATCATGGAAGAGAAACAATGACTTAAAAAAAAGTCAAAAAAAAAAGGAAAGAAAAAAAGAGAGTTTGTGTATGTTGTTGTATGCCTTTAGTAGTGTTATTAGAGGAAGTCTCAGGAAGAGACGTCGTCTTTTGCAAAGTTAAGACAATTGCAAGGGGTTCGCGAGCTCCCAAGTTATTCCACGAAAGCAAAAGTCCTTACAATCCACAACCACTTCGGTCATTCTCTTTATCTCTCGCTTTTACCCTCCACAGCCATTTTCACTCTCTAAGAACCTTTAAGAAAATAAGAATAGAAAAAAGAATACTCAAAGATTTCCCTTGTCTTTAGGTTCACCCAGGTGAGAAAGGGCACCGATCCGAGATTCGCTCTTGATCTATACCTATTTTATCTCATTTTTTTCTTTACGAGGACTTGTCTTTGACAATCAACAAAAAGAGACAAAATAAATTCTTTTTTTTAAATTTAACTAGGGATATAATCATTAAGAAACAGCCTGCTTGTCTAGCTGTGTTCACTTGCTCAAAGAAAGCCACATGAGTTGTAGCCTAATGATCAGGTTTATTTTACTAATTGGATATAGCTCAGGAGGTTAACTTGGTCTATGAAGTTGCTTCACGAGCTGATCATGAAGATTTGAGTTCGGTGAGTTGATGTGAACGCCTAATTGGCTCGTTTTCCATAAAATTTCACTTAATGCAGAAGTTAGAATGGTCTCCTTCCTCTAAGGTGATTGGATGGTTCTCCCTCCTAAACACGTGAAATGGACAAAATGTAACCTCCGAAAGGGGTTGCTAATACTTGGATTCTAATGGAAGTCACAAGCTACTTAATGATTTGCAAAGTCTCATTCAAGGAATGGAGTACAGCGAATCAAACTTTGTAGGCACTAATTGTCAATCTACCAGCTTTGAGTCCATAGAATAAAAGTCATTGTTGCAATTATTTGAGTCCACGATCAGCTTCTTCTCCTTGTGTACAGCAATCTGTTTTTATCAAGAGAAGTCGATTGCTCAAGAATATGCAGCTCAACTCGAAAGAACCAAAACAGAGAATACAAAAGAACCAATATTTGATTATACACACACACATAATCGAAAAAATGGTTTTAAAACAAAGCAAATGAATTCATTCTTATGGACCCTCTTTGACATAAATTAATAACCACCACCAACGAATTACTCTCTCTTTTACAAGAGCAAGACCAGCACGCCTGAAACTGCGAAAACCATTTGACTCCAGACACCTAAGTTGATAATCCTGTGAGACGAGCTTGGAGGGGATGTTCCAGGGGCATGAATCTTTGCACTCGAATCAGCTGCTGGACTATCTGCAGCAGGGCTAGTTTCAGGAGCTGGCACTGGAGCTGGCACTGGAGGTATATTGGTTCCGAAGATTGCCTCAGGCAACAGGACATTTTCAACTCGATAAATCGCAACAGGATCAGTTGAGTCCATACTGCTGGTAATTTTAGTTCTAGTCCATCCTGAATCAAGGTGCACAGTCCCTGATGTGTCTGTGAAGTTCAAAGCAAATTGGCCAGCACCAGCAAAGGTACTAACAGGGCTTACTAGACTAAGATTCTTAAAGTCAGACAAAGAATAATAATGTGGCAACGCATGGAAAAGCATGAGTTGCTTAAGCTGGTCTTGAGTGAGCTTTGCCAAAGAAGGCCTCTTTAAGGAATCAAATGCTTGGTTGGATGGCACAAAGACGGTAATACCTTCCTCAGTATTATTGGCCTGGTTTTGGAAGGTATCAATTACCTTGGTCAACTCAAGGTAGTTGAGGAAGGTGGTGTATGGGCCTGCTACTGAAAGCAAATGTGTGAGGTTTACATAAACCGGTGCAGGCGCTGGTGCTGGTGTTGGTGTTGGTGCAGGAGGACTCGATGTTTGAGCATATATTGGCGCTGTAAAGAAAAGCAGCAGTGTACTACTCAGCAGAAGAATCGAGTAGATCTCCATAATTTTCACAAAAATATGAGGTGCCCTGTATATCTTGACCAGTCCCCAAGTTACTGCAAGAATCAAATCATATTGAATGTCAACATCAATGTAAAATAAAATCACAAATTTAACAGGAAGAACTTGCTAATTTTTCATAAATCAAAACCAAAATTCCAAACCCGCAATACCCAAGTTACCTAATGAATACGAAAGCCATATAAACCTGAAAATGTAATGACCCAACCAAATAGCAGATCTTGCTTAGTTAACACCAAAAAGTTCAACAATAGATGCCTAAGAAAGGATCCAACTATCTTTTTCTTCTGGGGATACTCAATTTTTGTTGAAGAAAATGTAAAATGAGATCTAAGCCCGCATATCAAATTAGTGTGCATACAATGGCAGATGGTAGTGAGAACTAGAACCATGAAAGAGAAAAATGAATGAAAAGAATTACAGGAAATGAGATGCAATATAACAACTTGCTAAATCCAAAGAAATTAACACAGCTTTGCCAAAACTCAGATCAGAATCTTACTTCAAAGTCCATTGAAATTTTTAATTAGTTACATTACTATTTCTTTACTCAGTTAGAGTGATGGGTTGCCTTAGTAAAAACAAGTCAAAACAAATTTGTGGCAAGTGGCAACCCCAAAAGAAAGCACAGAGAGATGGGAAGAAGAAGAATTTAAGCAAGAAAACCACAGCCACTGGATGGACATCCACAGAGAACAAACGAAGACAGATCTACGCCAGTACATTAGAAGTCGGAGTAACCATAATACTACATCAGCACCAAAACAAAGAAGATGTACATTTGCAATGAAGGCCTAAAAGAATTTAAAATTTTTCGATATCACATTAAATGAAAATAAACAACCATAGGAATAGTTTACTGAAAAGGAAAAATAGCAACGGTACTACACGTTGAACTGACCAGGAGTGATTCGTAGAGCACTATTCTCCGGTGGGGAATGAGAACGTAGAACTGGAGGAAATGAGATGTGGTGTTGAGGTTAAATAAAGATGAACCCGTAAATTGAAGATATAAAAGGGTCCTGACTACAGACGGTAGTACCAGCCGGTCATAGTGCTTACAGTTACACGGGCATCTTGGGTTGATGTGACTTTCCCAAACTTGGGACGGTTCTTTCTTCGAAAACAAAACAAGGAAGGCTTTCTTCAATCAAAATGAGGCTCCATGTAGGGTGGGCTTTCCTAATCAACTCTCATCTAAAGAGTTGTTTTCGAATTTTTGTATCACCGATCCTTTCCATATATCTATGGGAATTTTTTTTTTTTTGGATTGTGGATGAGAGATGGATTAATTCATCCATCATCTCATAAAAAAAGTCTTGCCGAAGTTTACCCAATTGGAGGCTCAAGCATAATTACATCGCTCTTGCCGTATACTCACTTTTCATTGCAACTTTACTCCGGTCATTTGTTTATTAACCACATTTTGAATTTTCCGTCATCAGTGTTTTGAAATTCGGACCGGTCATTAAATCGGAAGTTTTACTGATTAACGGTTTAATCGGTTCAACCAGTTCAACCACCGGTCGAATCGGTATGACGTCATAATTATACAATAATTATATTTAATTATATATAATATTAATAATATTAAAAAATACCAAAAATACCAAAAAAATAAAAAAAATAAAAATTTTATTGAACCAGTGGTAGGACCGGTTGACCAGTTTTGACCGGTTCTTACTAATTCAATTGAGAACCGATTTTTAAGGGTGATCGAACCGATCGATCCGGTCCGATTTTTAAAACATGGCTCATAACGGATTTATCTAATATTCGTGTGCTTCAATGCGCCTAACTTTTCATCATTTAATTTCTTTTATAATCTTTACAACTCAATTTAAAATGTAAGTTTTGATAGTATTTTGTTCATTTGGCTTACGAAATCCTTTTTTCTGTGACATGTAGACATCTAAGTGAAAAATTATTGTCAACTAGTCATTCATATGAACAAAAACACTCAATCTATAACCTCTTTCACACATTGGGTTAGGTGTTTTAATCCACATAAATGATTAGTTGACAATTAATTTTTCATTTAGATGCCTATTTGTCATGAACAATAAAAAATTCTTTTAACCAAATTATATAAAATACTAATATAACTAACATTTTGAATTGAGTTACTAAGGTTATAAAATAATGGTCACTAAATTAAAAATTTTAAAGATTAAGCACCAAATTGAGAAAGCATCGAATTGAGAAAATCTCAAAAAGTTGGGTACTTTAGAACTGTATATAATTTTCTCAAAATAATATGTAATATTAAAACTATTAAGATTTTTTAAGACATTAATAATGTTACATGTATGGTTAATACTTAATTGTTTGTATTTTTAAGTATATATTTAGTACATTTTACTTGTATCTTTGAGAGTTTTTATTGTTTATGATGCTTAATTTGTTTATATGATGTTTTCATAGCGTAATTCACCTATTTGGAGCAAAAGAAATGAATTTGAACAAATTTGGAGAGGTTTGATATACCTATAACCATCTAAGCATTTTGATATATCACAAAGGAAACTTTAGTTCTAATAGTCAATTTGCCTATTAGAGTGGAAAGTTCTTCTCTCTTGATTAATGGAATTTAATAATCCAGTTATCAAACCATAGCCAAGAGTCTTCTCCGTTACCAATTTGTATTTTGATAAGAGGATAAATAATGTGTTTAAGACTTAACATTTGTGTGAATGGCCACGAAGGCTCCTTAGTTTGTTATTTTCGATCATTCCTCCATCGTTGTTTATCTATCTAACTCCTATGTAATCCTAAAGTTCCCTTTCAAATTCAATATTTTATTGACTAAACTAGAGGGATTCAAAAAGGCCATTCTAAAGGGATTAAGTGTAAATGTTAAAGGTTATAAGAACTTTGTCTGTGTTAGAAAGCTCACCGTGTCAAGGAGGAACTCAAATCTCTAAATAAAATAAATTCGTAAACACACACTAGATATTAAGGAATGTTAAGGAGCTTAGTAAGGCTTAAATTGCTCTTTATCTAAATCCAAATAGTTTATAATTCTAAGAAAAAAGAAGACAATTTTATAAATCCATCTCACTCTCTTAAGGCTGATCACTCTCTTATGATGCAAAGGTCAAGGATTCTCTAGCTAAGAGATGGAGAAAATAACTCCCCTCTTTTTTTTTTCACAAATGAGTTATTTCTAGAAGAGCCTAAAATAGAATTGATTCTTTAATGAAAGATATAGTCCTGTTAACCTTTTAAGAGGATCTCCTAAGGGAAGTTGCAAATGTCTTTTTAAATACCTTAGTTGCTCCAAACTCAACAAGATCCTTAGTCCATCTTATTAAGGATATCATTTAGGATCGACTTACTGTTGAAGAAGTTAAACTACTCCTAAAACCACTTATCACAGAAGATGTGGAGAAAGTTATGCTCTACTTCAACTCTTTTAATGCTCTTAGTCCTAATAGACTTCATTGCAATCTTTTTTACGCAAAATATGGTCTTATATAAAAGATTATTCTCATATGCAGTCATCGAATTTTTTTTTAAGAGAGAAAATTACAAAGGGAGTTGAATATAATCTTCATTTATCTCATCCACAAAGGCAAGGATTGGAATACTTTGAAAGAGTTTCAAACTATAGCTTTTTGTAACTCTATTAGTAAAGTCATTTTGTAAGTTCTTAAATGATGGAATAAAACAAATTCTTATTGCTCTTAGAGGCCCTTTATAAGGAGCTTTCATTGCCACTAAACATATTCGGTACAATATCTTGTTTGCTTAAAAGCTTTACAAAACCATAATGGTAGGAAAGTTAGTTCGAATTATACCCTCAAACTGATTTCTAATAAGCATTTAATTCCTTGTATTTTTGCTTAATCATAAGCGCTTAATGCCTATGATTTCCCATTTGTTTTTATATATTATATTGAAAAATTCCTTTCGACAGTCTCTTATAATTTGTTATTGAATAGTGAGCCCTTATGGATATTTAAGAGTGCAAGTGGCTTAAGATAAAGAGATCTACTTTCTCTATATTTATTTACTCTAAGTATTGAGGTACTTACTAGGTTCCTAAAAAATACATAATGGAGAGATGCCTAAATGTGTTCTTTAGATTCGATATCGCTTATGAACCGAAAGAAGAAAGATAAGCCCTCTATAGACACCAAATAAGTAATTTTTCTACCTTCTTTTCTGTTCCAAAAATGATTCATGCCCTCTTTGGCCACTCACTTGTCTATTTACATGAAAAGTTAGGTTTATAGTTGTACGTATGAAAAAATGACACGATTAAAATTATACACCATCATGTATCTTGTTGATCATATTGAATTCTTCATTTTCTTGCATTTTCTTATCCCATGTTCACCCTTCTTCTTATTCCACAAAAATAAATGGGTTTGAACATTAATAGGATGGATCAAGGAATATACTTTTAACTCATTTAGCTTTTGTGCTTCCAACTTGTACCTAAAACTAATATAAACCAAAATAAGTATCTTAAACATTTCACAGCATTAATCACTTAAGAAAAGTAAATGTATAATCAATTAATGTATACATCAAGTTCCATCATACTTAGCTTTTGACCTTCCTTGAACAAAGCAAAAAAATCAAAGTCACAATCCAAAGCATTCACTCATTTTTCATATTTTCCAAGAATAGATAGCTATAAAAAAAGAGGAATAACTTTCAAACCCATAACAACAACTCAACGTTAAATGCCTCTACTCATGATCAATCAACAATCATTCCCTTCAAAAAATGAGCAATCTAGGGATAGGCTTTGATAAATTTTGTTTAAGAATAAGATAGATCTATAGATACAATCAAATGCCATTCATGATCAAGGCATTCCACTACTTTGCATATCATTTCAATACTCTACCATTAAGATTCACATGCATAATTAAAAACCAAAGGACTTTTTAAAGTTGTAATTTGGGAAAAGGTTAAGGTGAGATATATATTTATAGTATAGTGCAAAAGCCATCAAAGCTAGTGAAGTAAGAAAACACTCATTGTAACATAAATTGCAAAAACTAACATTTACTTAAAACTAGGTACCATTAGCTATAGTGATTGCAAAAACTATATTTCACAACCTAGATTCAAACCTGCATACACAAACCAAATGAAGCATATGAAATTTGAAGGAATCACTCACAAAATAATGGTAAACAACACATTATAACCATAAGGAGTGATCCTTCAAATTTACATCTCCCTCACTTACATCATAATCAAATCACTCATTCTATACAACTTTAGGAGGAGAAACTAACATAGATTACTTTGCCAAACAAGTGATGTATTTCATCCTTAGTAATTTTATTTTAATTTCTTCTTCTCTTTTTATTTGTATTTGTATTTGTATTTTTCTTTTCTTTTTTCTTTTCTTTTTTCAACAAAAATTGAAAAAAAACTACATAAAAAATGGAATTCATTAATAATATATACAATGGCTTTCCATAAATTATAACCAACCTGCATAGATTCCTACTCCTATACTTTTGTGCCACAATCATCAACAATCATAAATGCTCCATTAGATTTACAGCTTGGGTAAGACATTTGATTAGGTTAAAGAAATGTAATGTGATTAGCACAAAAAGAAAAGGTAAATAAAGCAAGGGGGCTTATTAAATGGAAAAAATCATATCGATAGGTAGAGGCTATCTAGCCAATGTAACTTGTGAAACAAATAATACCTATATCATTTTCATGTTAATGCATTTGATAAAAATATGGTATCAAAGAGAAAATCAAAGCAAAATCAGGATGTATATGTCATGAAAGTCACACATAAACAAAAGACAATGAGACTAATATGGATGTGTCGGTCTATTAAGGCTCAAAATCTCACTGGCTTGTGTTTACCCATTAGTCACTACTCTTCTAAAGATAGTGTACATTGACCAATCCCGAGAGGAAATTTACATGCCTAAGTTTCTATGAATTTTTCTAGTCAATTATATTCTCCAATTATGACTATATAGTTCTAGAAGCATATTAAAAGAGAAATTGTTTGTTTGTTTGATTCTCTCTCTCTCTCTCTCTTACTTAAACCATGTAAGAAACAAACAAACTTAAAAACACACCTGAAAACAAACTCAGAAGACATAAGATAACTAAGATCTCCACCCCCACATTTAAAACTTACATTGTTCTTAATGTAACATTAAATGTAAGGAATGAAGCATTCAACAGAAACAACAATGGAAAAATGTAAATGAAAAGGAACAAACTTCCCTTTGGTTGACTCCCAAGTAGTAACTTTGTTTAGTATCGCTGGCTTGATAACATATTTTCCTCATCACATGACAAAATTATATTCTTAACGTGTCATAACATTTTTTTTCCATATGAAGTTATTCAAGATAGGGCCTGAGTTGATAACCACTTATATTAATTATCGTTCCTATCTTCAAACTCTCAATCTCTATTGAATCCTTGCACTCTTGAAAAGTCTCCAATATCTTTTCACCCTTTTCCTCCTTGTTTAATTTGTCCAACATGCTAGAAAAAGGTGGAGGGTTAGTATTAACATTAATTCAAGATTCAGAATTTACCTTTGAGCTAGGTGATATATCGCTTTCTCCTTCAAGCTCCTTCTCAACTTCTTTTTCACTAGCAATCCTTTAAATAGTTCTCTTAACATTCTTAAGCTTCTTACCACTATTCAAGGTCAAAGTGCTAATATTCGTCGGATTTACCTTATGTTGGGATGACGACTTTCTGTCACTTTGTAATTCTAAGTGGTTGATAGCTACCACCAATATCTGACCCATTTTCTCTTCAAATTTTTGATGCTTAACCTTGTATCTTACAAAAATTGCCTTACATCATGTTAGAAATGTAGATAATTAGTGACAATAAATTTAAATAAGTCTTCCAAAGATGTACCTGAGTTGGAATAAGAGACTTTTGGTCTATATGAAAATTGTTATCACCTTGCAACCTATCTAAGAAGTAGTTTAGTTGCCTATTTCCACCATAACTTAAGTGATCACTCCAACCTAGGCTATAAGATTGGAAATGTGGGCTATAAGCAAAGTTTCCTTCAACAGTATTGACATACTCCTTCATAATGATCTTTTTATGTACAAATACTAACAAACATTAAAAGATTAAGAAATAAATGAAAAAACAAATTATAAATAAATACATACAAAACACTTGTTGAAATCACAAACAAAAATCGAAGCACTTGACTCCTTAATAACGGTGACAAAATTTTTGATGTGTGTTAAATGGACCAAAAAAATAAAACCTAGGTGTGATCCGAAGCCTAGCAGGTCGTCCCATGTTTAATAACTTAATAATTCTGTCAAAAAAAAAAACTTGATAATGGAAACAGGGGGCCACCATGAGAGTTGGGCAACCAGCGATGGTTATAGCTGGCTGGATCCAACTGTCAGATAAAAGTCTCAATCAATTATACTTTCATACTATTAACCTGCCGTGCTCGCCGTGTCTCTCAACCCACCGACATTTATTGATGTCACTTGTGTAACATCAGCTTATTTCCTCCTATTTTCTTTTCTCTAAGTTGTAGATTAGTATTTCATTTACATTCGTATTGTAAAGATGCAATCCGCGTAATCATTATTCTATTTTAATATAATTTATTACGATTTTAAAATACTTCCTTATTTACCAAAAAAATTATTCTATTGCAATAGATTAATTGGTATTTTTGTATACATGTTATTGTGAAAAAATATATGCGGCATTCTTAATTTACTGTCACCTGCTAAGTTCTTAATTTACTGTCACCTTCTTTCTTTAATTGTTGCCTGCTTGGTGATTGCGTGTACAGCGCAGCAATATGTAGAAAAGATTCAAAAGAAAACTTGCTTATATTTTGATGTAACTACAAAAAGATAAAAGTAAGATAAGTATCAAGTAGTAGATCGCATGTCTAATTCTGTGGAATTCTTTTCTTGTGGGTAAGTTTTCTTGATGAGGTTTCGATAATGCTTTGAAGTCAAGATTGATTTCTTAAAAGCAACCAGAAATATTATTGAAAAAGTGACAAAAAGAACACACTGTCTGACAATCATGCTATATTTAATCAACATCAGATTTTAAATTAACAATAATTTATTCAAAATTTAATCTTTCAATAGTTGGTTGTTAAAACGATATTGTTTGACGGTGTAATTTATGCTTTAATATTTTATAAAAAGTCGAAGTAACTACATACTGTTATTTTTAATATCACTTTATACCGTAATATTACTAAAACGGTATTTAATGTTTGGTGCAAAAGTGATATCCTAGATAATAGTAAAGAATAGACCTTTTATGAAATATTGGGATAAAAATTATACCTTTAGCTAATGTCTTAATACTTATCTTTTAGATCACATAAATATCTTATAGGCCTAAATTGTCTAAATATGACAACACATAGGCTAAATTAACAGTCCAAATACTAAGAAATGAAAAAAAAAACTTAACATTGATATAATTTAGGGTGGAAGTAGTATATTGAAAATAATATAATACCATAGATAATGAAACGAACTTACTTAGACCTTTTGGAAAACATTAGG
>JANTNU010000009.1:9082667-9094571 GCA_024752395.1 Erythroxylum havanense
TTCCATGACACATTTCATTCATCTAAACCATGTTTCATGCATAGTCAAGCATGGAGAACAACATATCTTAACACCAAACTCAAAATCATAATGTAAAGAGAGATGAGACAAAATTTACGTAAACCTTCCTTTAGTGATATCTTCAAGGCCTTTGAGAATTTCTCAAATCTAATGATGGATTTGAGTCCTTGACCCCAAATTAGCTTATGAAACCTTGATTGAGGAAGAAGAATAAAAAAAGATGGTAAAGTTTTAGGTGATGGCCAAAACTTCCTCTTCTTCCTCTCTTCTCCTTTTTTTCTCCTCTCTTTTAATTAAAACAAGATGGTTTAAGTCTTAAATGGGGTGTGAACGTCCATACATAAGAAGGGTCTAGAATTTTGACTCTTATTTGACCAAAATATGGTGAAATTATCTTTTTATCCTTAGGTTATATGAAATTACCATTTTACCCTCCAAACTTTCCTAAATTTGCAATTAAGCCCAAAGTTTAGAAATCTCCAAAACTTTTATTTGTATTTTGGTCCTTGGACTCTTGAAAACAATAAATAAGCCCCTTAAATTCATAAAATTACATATTGGTCCTAGAATTGAAAAATTACGTTTAAGTCCTTTGACTTTTAAAAGTTTGCAATTAAGGCCTTATATAAATCAACTTTTCCAATTAAGCTTTCTAAGTGTCCAATAAGTCTATAAATCATGTCTAATCACCTCTAAGGAATTAGAACACATTTAATTTAAACACCATGGTCATATCCATCCAATGGACTCAGTTTTTCACACTTAAAAGCTTATATGTCAGAAATCTCCAAGATTTCACATACCGATGAAATCTAAGTTCATGTAAGGGCATATAATGATATAAATTATTGGCATACATACCAAAAGAATTTAAATTCAACTTTGAACTCATATACAACCATGTATATATCAATATACAGTAGTATCTCCAAATATAGAACAATCACCAAAGCGTTCAGAAAGTCCGGCGGTACAAAGCGTGAGTTACTTAAAAGAGAATAGTAAGATAAAAAAAGGGTCTTTGGCTGAATTCAATTAAAAAAATCAAAGTAAAATTAAACTAATGAAAAAAATTATAGAAAATAGTCAGAAGTGATGAAATGTGTTTAGAATCTAGTTATAGGATCAATCTCAACCTACACATAATTAAAAATATTTCATTATTATAATTTTCACTTAGAATTGTTAGTCATAGGTTAACAAAAATTTCCATTAATATTGGTTTTCTCTTAGGTCATAATTAATTAAAAAAAGATCTTTAATTAAACCTAACTATTGAGCAACCTAGAACAAGCTCTATAGGCTCGATGGGATAGCTATATTACAATTAAGGAAAACAAACTAATCTAAGTAGTAAACACCCGAGTTTAGGTTATTCAACATGTGTTAAGTTATTCCTTATGATTCACCATCATTAGTAGCCACAAAAGAATCTAAAGCACAATGATTATGTATTGTATTGAAGATTCTAGCATTAGGTTTTCACAAAAACAATCTAGTGAACACATTTAGATCATCTTTACAATACCTAAATCGATAGACATAGAACAACCATAACAATCCATAAAGAGAGGGATTCAATATAAAATAATAAAAAGATAGTCTTAATTATGATCCTAGGCATTTATTTCATCTCCAAATTGGAATGAAGAAGCTTAGCCCTCCGTGAGTGTTGAAATAGTAAGTTTTATGCCCTTTACAAAGTACCAAGATGATTCTCCTAATTTTTGTCATCAAAATGTTTTATTTATATGAAAAAATAGGTTTTTTTTCATATACACGGTTTGATACAGGTTGTGTATCAAACTGTAGGAGTCAAAAAAATTTGAAACTCATAAAGATACACCATTGCATACACGGCCATGTATCCAAACTTGTAAGTCCAAAATTATCTTCTGAATGTTTACATGACTGAATAAGTATATGAACGACTATGTATCTTTCAATTTTTTTGAAATATTCTTCTTTTTGTAATTTCTTACCTTACTCTCACCCTAATCCTTCTCCTTCTTGTTCCATAAAGATAATTGAGTTTGGACATCAATATTTTGGCTCAAGGCGTATGCTCTTAACTCATTTTAGCTTTTATGCTTCCAAATTATACCTAAAACCAAATATGAACTAAAATGAGTATATTAAGCATTTCACAACAATAATTAGTAAGTGTAAAAAAGTGAATGTATAAACAATTAAGCAAACATCACTCTCTTTTGGAACTGAATATGTTATTTTGTATCTTAAGTTTAGGATTTATGTATAAATGATTTAGATAGTCCTACTAGATTGTTTATGTATGATTTAATGCCAAAATCCATATTGCAATCCATATTGCAATCCATAATTTTTATAAATCTGATTCAAATGTAGTAAACTAATGGTTGGGCATCATTAGGGATAATATAACATAGGTTAAATGGCTTGAGCTCACATGATTGTTGCTTAGATTAACCTATTTCCTAATCCATAATGCATTTGTCACACTAATTTGGAAAGCTTATTTCAGGTTGTCTGATAGCTAAACCTAATTAAAAAGTTTGTTTTAATTCGATATAACTTAAAGGAAAAATGGGATTAACAGAGGTTGATATTAATTTGCATTTAATAGTTTCAAAGAGAGGCATAAGAAAACATGACTATTGATTATACACATTCATAAAGGATGAGATTGAACTTCAAACTGGATTCAAAACCTATTCACTAATCCTTGCAATTTTATATTATTTGATTTAATTTATCTTCCATAGCTTGGTTTTAATTTATTGCATCAGTTGAATTCAACGAAAAACCCTCCAATCCTATACAAATATTCATTCTAAAAGCTAATCACACACACTCCTTTCTCACCACTACTAAAAATTTAGTTTTGCAGAATTAAATTTTATTTTCAAGTGTGTTCAGCATAAAAACACTTAAAAGAGAATATGATCTAACTTAGGAACTTATACTGGTCTAAGAAAGTAGGAGTTTATTAAAATAGAGTGAAGTTGAATGTAGTAAAGTCTTAGGGAACTGCTTACTTAAATCTAGTTATTTTATTGATTATTTTACTCTTGATTATTACTTTTCTTTATCATTCTAAGTGATTATTTTATTTTCCTTCTTTCATTAACTATAGTTGATTGACTAGATAATTAAGTTTATGAATAGTTAGTCTTAACCCTATTCCTTATAGTATTGACCCATTCTTGCTAATGCTAGGCACAGTTACACTATGCATTTACAGTAAAATAATTTAATAGTCTTAGACTATAGAAATTTTGGACAAAAGCAAATTTTTAGACATGGTTTAGGAAACAGGTGTTTCTAAGAATGTAGATTTAACTATTAGTTCAATTCTAGATATAGGTATAGTCTAGGATATGAAAGTTTATTAGGCTATGGATTTTTCTAGAAAGCCTGTATGTTAACACATTCTAGAATATGAGCATGCCCTAGGCTATATTCATCACTCAAGTACTTGATATGAACATTTTTCTTTTTATATTCCTTAGGTTTTCTAACCTTAATGCTCTTCAAATTCCTCCTTACGTTTAAGTTTTCCTTCCCTTGCTTCATAACTATAAAACTAAAAGCTTGAAATAATAAACAACCATAACAAAATGGAAACATATACACTTATTTAAAACAAAATAATTATAAAATGAATATAACTAAAAAGTGCATAAGAGAAGATCATTCAAAACAAAAATTATAGTTTTAAAAGAAAAAAATTAGGTTATAACCTAATAAGAACATCTTTAGATGTAATATCCTATTCCCATACTAAGGGTTAGAACCTTAGATTTATGTAATTGAGAAAATAGCTATGAGAGATTATAAAAAGTTCATTTCATGCTAATGCATAATATAGCGCATGCGCGCGCGCACACACACACACGTGAATATCAATTTTTGCACATTAAAATGACTGTACATACATTCATTGACATTTTTTGAGTGTAATTGATCTATAAATATGATTATAATGTGAATTATGGATTATGTGTCTTAAAAATTGAGTTGGAGTGTATAAATAGTGAATTAGATTTTTTGGTGAAATATGAGAATATTCTAGAAATTGAGGGTATTTTTGGACTAGGAAAATGCCAAGTGGCAGAAAAATTATATGAATAGTAGTAGAAATAAGAGTTAAATGGTAATGTAAATTTTTATAAATAACATTAAGATTTCATGACGAGTGTCATTGAAAATTAGGAGAAAATTGGATTAGAAATTGGGTGACAAATGGACTAGAGATTAATGGTACTGAGTACCATTAGTAAAAGATGTTAATTGATTTTTGAGTGATAAGTGTCATGACACCCACCAAGCTTTTAAACCCACGTTATTTACATTTGAAAGACCATCATTGCTTTTTCCTTCATGTTTATGCTCTCTTTGCAATTTTTTTCTTCATCTTCTTTATTTTTCTTCATCCCCGAAACTCACTTCTCACACATCCACGTTGAAGCATGCTTTCCCCTTTCATTTGCTACTACTATTTTGTTGTCTTCTTCATTTCTTACTAAAGACCCTACACTATCACCTTTGAATGATGATTCACAAGTGAGAAAAGAAAGCTAGGGTTAACAGAAAAGGTGAAGAGTTTGAAGATCTTAAAGCTTAAACACGTAAGTCTTAAGCACTACTCTTCTTAGTTTGTTGAATGAAACATGTACAATGATAGTTGGTGATAAAATGATCATGAGGAAATGAATGTGTCTATATCTTATTTTTCTATGATTTATGAACAATAATGTATGATTTCGTTTTGAGATGATTTTGAGTTAAAAATGAGTTTGAAACTAATGAAAAAGAGTACTATGGCGTCCTGAAATGAGATGAACTAAGGTGATAGTTTAGAAATGGAGTGAAAGTGATAATGGAGTAAAACATATGTGCAGAAAATTGATGATGAATGGGTACATGTATTTTTTATGTTTTTGGTTAATGACCAAATATAGATCACGATTTGTTTTTGAATGGTATTAACCAAAAATGAAAGTATGAATGAAGATGAAATTGTGAGGATACAAGTTAGGGATGGGAGATTAAGCAAACGAGAGGAAGAAGAGAAGAAAAAGTAGCAGTTCATGAATCTGGAAAGGGAAAAGTAAGACAGTGCATGATCGTGACACTAGTGATGTGTTTCTCAATGCACGATCGTGAACGAGCATGATTGTGACATTGCGTTATCGACTGGGATAAGCACGATCGTGACAATGAAGGCATACTGATATTGATAGTTTTGAACATTCTTTACTATTTTAGTCATAACTTCTTCTTCCGACCTCCAAATGATGTGAAATTTGAACCAACAAACTCCTATCACATTTTTCTTTCTCCCTAAAAAAGTTTACAACCATCTGAATTCATTTGGAAAAGATTGATTAATGAAATTAGGATGAACATGATGAAGTGTGCTAGAATATGATAAATGAAGTGTTTCCACTAAGCATGCTTCGGTATTTTAACCATATCTTGATCTTTATATATCCACATAAGATAATTTTTGATCTAGATTAAATTAGAGAAATATGGATATAAATATCTTGAAGAAATCAAATTTTAATTCTGTCTCTAAGAGTTTCGAAATCTATCTTGAAGTTGAGTACAGAGTGCTGTTATAGTTTAAGAAGCACATAACTTTCAAAATACTGAATCAAATTGTATGATCATGGTGTCATTAGAAATTTAAGACATAGAAGAACAATTTTCTAGAAGAAAGTATTGCCTAAATACTCCATTTTTCTTGTCTTAATGACCATGAAAAATTGATCTGAAAATTTGAGAAAAATTGGAATGATGGATTAATGATGTCATAACTTAGTGAATGAATTATTGATATTAAAGTACCAAAGGCATGATTATAATGGGAATGAATTTGTTTATATGATAGTAGTTGTGATTCAAAAGAGAAGAACTATACGTATTAAGTAAAGGTGAATGAGAATTTGATTTCATGAGAGCATATACTGCTAGAAAAGAGATGGAGAATAATTGAATTATGATATTAGAATAATCAAGTGTTCTTGAGGTGTAAACCTAAGAATAATTTATACATATACGAATGAAAAAGTTTGATTGATCAAAAGACGTGATTATGGAAACATACCTGGAATAGTCAAATAGAGCATGCATTATACATGACACATATACATATATGTAAAACTTAATGTTTATGTAATTGTGCAATTAATAATGTGTGTGCAATGTACGTATTGCATAATGTTGATATGTATAATAAAATGTCTATATCTATATGTTTCTGGATCATGGAAGCTAATGCTGATCTGGAGCATACTATGATTCGACCCAGATGGTCTTACTTTAAATGAATGTTTTGTTTAAATTATGTATTGAATGATTATGTAAATGTGAGTGTACTAATTCTGCACATTGAATGTCTGAGGCATTTAATGCATGATTAATTTTTGAAGTGCTCATTGAATGTAAATTAGACTAACTATGTTTTTTCTCGACTTAAATGTTGAATGCCGAACCAAGGTCCTATGACATGTGAAAATGAAAGTGAAAGTGAAATGAAATGATGGATTGATCTTATATGATTGATGCATTCCATTATATGAATTCATGACAACATAAAGGCTATTGTGACTGAAGTAGCCATCGAAAAAGAGCTTAAAGCTTAGAAAGGAAAAAAAAATCTTAAAGCTTAGAATGTGATTAAGAGCTAAAGGATCACTATGTATAATGAGCCCAGTATTTCCAACAAATATAGGACAGTTATCAATGAGCCTGATATCCACAATGTATACAGGACAGTTATAGGCACTTGGACACAACAATAACAAATTAAAAGTGAGTCTTATAAGCACTGCATATGCACCTGATATGTATGATTTAAATAGTTTGATTGATTTCTAAATGTGATATATGTTTTAAGTGAATTGAAATGTATGTGGCTCAACATCATGAACTGATGAAGTGATGTGAATTATGTGATTATATGAATTGATGTGTTATGTGATTGAGTGAGCTATCGAGGATGCTCCACTCACTAAGTTTGTAAAACTCACTTTAAAATTGCAACATTGTTTTTCAGGCTTAGAGGAGTTGCCCCGTTAGACAAACGGGAGTCTAGCCACTACATTTGAGTAAGATATAGAGGTCGGGATCAGTTCACTTATGTATTTATATTTCTTTATTTTTGTATCAAAATATGTATTCATAAGTATTTTATAATGTGTATGTATATGATTTTGTAATGTAATAACTTCATGACTAAAATGTTTTATATCTGAAATAGGCCCAAGTGACTAGTGAAATTTTGATGAGTTATATAATGGTTGTAACAATGTGTTTGAAAATTTTTACGAATAAAATGGGTCCAAAGTTTCATTATTGATTTTTCACATATACGTGTGATGTTTTGAAAATTTTGTAATGAATTTTGATCGATTGACTATTCTAGCATGCCACCCTTACAGCATATGTACTTGGACATCATTCAGGATGTTGGGTACGTGTCTTGCGAGAGTGGGGTGTTACATTATAAGTATTTTAACTAAACTTTCTTCTTAAACTTAATCAAATTTTAGAGTAGTGTGCTTTACTCCCATGTTCTTGATCATAGAAAGTGGCAGTTGGTTATTTTCATAAGATATTAAGAAGACAACTTCTTCATCTCTAAAATTAAACATTAATTTATATTCCTTAGATTATAATTGCAACATTTTTATGAAAAATAAAATGGAATTAAAGAATAAATATAGAGTGTTTTACAAAACAAATATAAAACGTAGGGGAGTACCCTTGATGTAATAGTTAGTTTCCCATACTAAGGGTTAGAACCTTGGAATTTAGCACATGAGTCATATTATTGAGAGTTCATGAAATGAATTTTATTCACATACATATCATTAGCATACGCACATGAATTATGAATTAGTACATATTGCACAGATAATAGATGCACTCAATTGACATATTCCAGGATATGAAAGGTTTAAAATGATCATGATGTGAATTGTGTATTGTTTATGTCATGAATTTTAGTTTAGTGGATTATAAGTAGTAAACTTGGAATTTGTTATTACAATTTGAACTTTGGTGAATTAAAATATACATTTAGACTAGGAAATATGTGAAGTGCAAGACAAGTTGACATGGAAAATTGGGATGATTAAGCCTATAATTGAGTGACATTTGGCATAGATAAATAAGTCACATTTGGCATATGTAATTAATTTTCAAATGGTAGCAATGAATGAGTGATAAATGGACTAACATCTAGGTGAAATTTGGTGGCTTATGAAGAGGATAAGTGGCTAGCATGCTTAAGGACATATGCTAATTTAAGTTAATCACACCTTGCACGTAGTTGAACTAACAAATGCTAGAAATTTTTTTGTTGTTTTTCTTCTTCACTCTTCACTCTCTCCACAAAAACTTGCATTCATCTCAAAACTCTGCATTTTTTGGTTTAAGTTTTTCTAAATGACTACACCAAAATCTAGGCTTTTACCCTCACAAAGTTAGGTGAATAATTAGAATATAGATGCTCTTGTTATAGCCTTTGAACCTAGCCGAAAGCCATCCAATTCCCACCTTGAATTTGTGAAGATTTTACATGCATAGAGAGCTAAATTACCTTGATCTTTGAGGTGGAAATTTGAGCTAGACAAGTAAGTAAAAGATTGGTATTTATGGCATGTTATAATAGAAGGGTTGTTATGATTGAATTGGGATGAATTGTATATGATGTGATGATGAATTGTGTTGGAAATTGACACCTGAACTTGGATACGTTTATGCCTAGTTTTTGATGTTTAAAAATTGTAGGTAATAAGTTGTTTCATAGATGAATTGGATTATGATTTGACATATAATGAAGGTGAATTTATGTTAAAGAAAGGTTTTAGTATAATGATCTTGAAATTGGAAAGAACTAGTACTACATGTATGCTCAAATGAATGTTAGTTTCTCTTTCGATTTTGATGCATGAAAGACCATAAATTATGGGCTACTAAATGAATTATTTGAATTGGAATTGGATATGGAATTGATGAGGAATTGACATATAAGTAATGTATAATTGAGGTATAAGTAATGGACTATGATGAAGATGTGTTGAATTTGGTATAAAGATGTTAAAAGCTAGAAAAAAATTGAAAGAAAAGGGTGGCAAACCTTTGGATCACGTCCATGATCATGGGCAATGCATGGAAGTGAGAAAAATTCAGTTTTATGTGATATTTAAACCATGAAAGGATAAGTTAGTTTACTTAAATGCAATTGGACATAATTGGGGGGTATGAAAAGAACCTAGATAGTTGCTGATAAGTTTTGGTTGTTAATTGATGTTATAAGTTAAGGAATGGATTGTTTGATATCAATGTATATGAATTTGGGAAGTACAAGTTGTTAATGGTATAAAGATGTTCTTATGAATGCAAATATGATTCAAAGGATATAGGTAATGAATTAGATATGAATGAAAGAGAATTGAGAAATTGTGTGAATATATAATGCTAGGAAAGGATTGATGAATGTATGATTGATGAATTTAAAGTAATCAAACTTACTTAAGGCATAACCTAATTGCAAACTAGATAAATACAAGCTATAATGAATGAATGATTAAGACTAGTGAATAAGGATACATACCCGAGATAGTCAATTGAACATGCAATGAACATAACACATATACATGTGTATGATTGAGTACTTATTTGATTAAACAAGTTAGTAATGTGTAAATATGTGTGTATTGCATGATATGAAAGCACAAATTGAGCGTTCACATTTAGATATTGTCAGATCGTCAAAGCAATAGCTATCTGGAGCATACTGTAAGTTAAACTATGCTAGAATTGTTTTTGATTAACTTTCAAATGTTAAACTGTTATTGATATGATTGTGTTATTCTAGACATTGTTGGTTCAAGGAGTTTGATATTTGGGATTGTATTGGAAGTGTTTTCAAATTGAATGTGCAATATGAAATGTGTTCTTAACTGTATGTTGAATGTTGGACTCAGATTCGATGAATATGATAATTGACTGTGCACTTTAAGTGAAAGTTATTAATAACATATTATGTGAAATTATGCATTCCATCACTTGAATATTCATGATCAGATAAAGGTGTTATGATTGGAGTGATGAGTCTGAAAAGAGCTTAAAGCTCATAAATGTGCACAAAGAGCCACAAGCTTAGTTATTAATGACCCTGGTATTGACAAAGGGGTATAGGACAGTATCTGAAATGACCCTGCTATCGACAAGAAATACGGGACAGTTAATAGGCACTCAATCAAAAAAAATATTTAAAGTGGAATATCATGTGCATTAATATATCATTACATGTATTAGGTGAATGATTGTGAAGAATTATTGAATTGTATTGATATAGAGATATGCAATGTTTATGTACATGATGATGATATGAATGATTGGATTATTCTGAAATGATTATATGAAATGTTTGTATATATTGTGCTTATTGAAATATGATATATATCTATATTGTGATTTGTTTTACAAAACTGAATGATGTGATATATGGGATTTGATTCTGAATAATGTGATATACTTGTGAATTTGGTTATATACTTGTGATGTTTGTGTTTTGACTTAAGTGAGTACATCGATGATGGTTCACTCACCGAGTTCGCAAAACTCATCAAAATTGCAACGTTAATTTTTAGGTATTAAGGAGACTAGCTTTTAAAGTAATCCAGTTGAAGTCTAGTATTATCAATTTTAGGAACAAGAAATGGTTGAAAGATCTGGTCAACTGATATCTGAGGAGTTTAGATAGAATGTGTCATGATCGTTGTAATATCTTGCCTCCTAAATTTGTGAAGGGAATAAACTATTGGATTGAGTCACATGAGTTATTTCATTTAAGAAGAGGTGCATTTCATTCACATTCAGAATATTCTTATACGTATATGAATCATGATTTAGAAAACATTACAAGATAGTATATGCACTGAATTGACATATTTTGGGGTATGGAATGAAAATAAATGTTATATGAATGTGCGTTATTAATGTTTTGCATTTTTAATTTACTAAAACATGAATTGATGGATTATAATTAGTGAATTTGGAATTTAATGTTACAATTGAGTAATTGATGAGGTGATGCATCTAGTTTAAGAAAATTGTTAAAGAGCAAGACAAATTGATACATGGGAATTTAGGTTGATTAGGCCTATGAAATGGTGACATATGGCATTAGTAATAAGTGACAAATGGATCTAGTAAATGGATGACAAGTGGCTTAAGTATAATTGTGACAAGTGGCCCTTTAAGTTTGCGACAAATGTCACTTTAGGCTTGTGATATGTGGAGAAACAGAATGGTGACATGTGTAGCTTTAAAAATGGTGACATATATAGCCTTACAATTGGTGACATGTGTAGCCTTAAAAGTAGTGACATATGGAGGCTTAAATGAGTGACATGTGGAACCTAAAGTAAGTGACACATGGAACAATAAAATAGTAACATATGGACTAATAGAAGGATAACATATGTATCAATAGAATGGTGACATATGGACCAATGGAATGGTGACACATGGATTAGTTTGACCTTTTTGAAATTTCTAGAGAAAACGGATGAAAAAGGCAATAGAAGTGAGAGTAAAGGTCAGCCATAAGGTTAGAAGAAGTAGAAAATGATAATGAGAAGAGAAAGAGAGAAAATGGGGAAGAGAAGAGGAGAAGGAAAGGAGTTATCAAGGTAAGTTGAAATTCTGGTTTCAATTTCATCTTTCTATTTCTATCTAACTTTCATATTCTTAGAGCACAAATTTTGTTGGACCCCGTCTCCGAGGCCCAACATTCGGACCCATATAAGCACGGAAGGCCCAAAATCGGACACAATTGGCCACAAGTAGAGGGACTTTTAATAGAAAAATTTTGGGATG
>JANTNU010000009.1:9231153-9243471 GCA_024752395.1 Erythroxylum havanense
AGTCAGCCACAAGGAATAGGCAAGTTATATCCATTTGTCTTATATAGATTGCATATTGGTTTTCCATTTTTGACTTAAGTGTAGAGAAAAAAAATGAAGTGCTTAACGTCTTCAAAAACAATAATGACATTACATGCTATGTGAGGCACAAAAACTTGTCATATATTTCTGTTATTACAGAATTGTTATCTAAATCTTGAACCTATCATGATGAGATGTTTGTTATATCATTAGAAAACAATAATTGTGGGTGCACTTATAGCTCTTCACTCAATGCAGGGGCAATGAAACTCTTTACTAAAATTATCTTCATTTGATTTTCTTTTCATTTAAGACAATGATTTCATATTTATCTTCTACCAAATGTAGATCAGCACGCTAATGATATAAGATGTAGACTATGGTTCTAGGAATACATAGGTCAAGCCCTACTAGGAATTTATTGTCTAGCTGTGTATACGATATTGTATTTTGTGTCTGAAGCCCTCAAAAGGTGTGGTTCTTTATATACAGCAGTTTAGGTCCTTGTTTTGATGATGTAGTGAAGAACTATTAGGTAGAATAAGACAATACATGGGGACAGATGAATCACGGTAAATATAGTACTGTGGCACCATCAGAACAATTCTAGCTCTAGGAAAAGGTTGTAATGATATAGTGCCCGGATGCCTGGTGTAGATTATTTTGGTTGTTGAACATTATGTGATTGATCTTGAAGAGGAAATTGGAAGAAATAGCATTTTCTCCATGCATTAGAGGACACAAAATATACAACTTCTTACGTTAACATTTTCTGGTTAAAGAATTCGTGAAGGATGTGGACATACTAAGATAAACATTGAGGTATTTTGTTAATTTATGTTTAAAGTTTTATCCGCAGAATTGATGCAAAAAATTTGGAAGAATGGGCTAGAGCACAGACTGCAAGTTCATTACTTGACTTCCCATCCAAAGAAGGAGAAGTTGAGGGAATACTAAAGAACATTGCAGAAAGATCCGCTCGCGGGAATTTCAGCTACAGTCGTTTCTTTGCTGTTGGATTATTTCGTCTACTTGAGCTTTCAAATGCAACTGAACCTACAGTATTGGAAAAGGTTAGATTTTGCAGCCTTTTTTGTGCTGATCTCTGTTTCTTTTTCTTTGATTTGGTAACTCTTTTCATGGGTACAAAATAAAACCTCCAATCCATCCAAGTAGAATTCAAAGCACCAATTGGTCCTAAAATATTAAGCAGTTGTTCTGAAAACCTTGGCACCAAAAAGGAAAATGAAGAATTAATTAATTGTCGCTAAAACCAAGTTGATGTGTGGTTAATTGAAGTTCAAGGTATATTGGAATGCTTAAATAATTTTTCAAAATATATCAAACAGCATCTTCCATTGTTTCTTTCCCTTTGTCTTGGTTCACGGATAAAGACGTAAGAAAACCCATTGTGCTAGGAATTGCTATCTCCAAATTGACTGAATTCCTACCCATTTGAAGTGGTGGAGTTGTTTCCTGACCAGACTACATATCTTTTGTGAAGATACATACATTGCTGAGTTTTTTTTTTATCTTGTAAAGTAAACCTCATATTTTAATCGAATCTATGATTATCAATTATACATGTTGGTGAACTTTTCATTTTGACCTTCGTGTTTTTACACAACATGTCTTATTCTTCTTCCCATTTCAGTAAAACTATTCTGGATATTTATTTATGTAAAAGAATAAAGCTTTGTACCTACGATCAAAATCAAGAGTTGGTGGGATTTTTTGTTAGACATTTGTCAATGGTAGGCTTACTCAACTTTGTACAATTTTCCTGTATGCTTTGTGTTGGACAATAGGATATTGCCATGAAGCAGCTTTATTGAAGATGCTTTTCTGAGACGATAATGAACTCTTGAAATTGTATAAACTTTTACTATGCCTACTCTGCTTTCAGAAAAAATCTGGTTATATTGAAGTTTGATTGGTTGATTTAGATGTATATGCAATTTTTGTGGAAC
Source organism: Erythroxylum havanense (assembly GCA_024752395.1). NCBI lineage: Eukaryota > Viridiplantae > Streptophyta > Magnoliopsida > Malpighiales > Erythroxylaceae > Erythroxylum > Erythroxylum havanense. The sequence goes on from JANTNU010000009.1 coordinate 9,233,145, forward strand.
AGCTTTGTGCAGCATTAAATATCAACAAGAGAAGTGTGGACCGAGACCTCGATGTGTATCGCAATTTGCTTTCAAAGTTGGTTCAAGCAAAGGAATTGCTAAAGGAGTATGTGGATAGGTAAGCATGAAAACTAGACCTCCTTTAAATTTAATCTTTTACATTTTAACTTTGATCTCAACCAAATTGGTGTCCTTTGTCAGTGACTGCAATAAAAGAATGTTGAAGGAAAGGTTTTTACTTCATTTTAACAATTAGTTGTTGCCCAGTGGCTGCAACAATGGTGTTATAGGCCGAAAATTGTGGAATCTAACCTTCTTAAGAAACAGCATTATGCAGAAGTGCAGCGAGAGAAAAGTTTTCAGAAAAATTAAAGCCGAGTCTATCTGAAAAATAATCTTATTATCAGAATGCATGGCACATGCATTAATTCCTTATCTCATAAACCCACCAAAATGTTAAATATTCCAGGTGTTTAGCTATTATACCGATTCTGGATTACTATATGACAGACCCTGAACCTCTGGGGTGTTGTAATTGGTTAGATAAAGGCTTTAAGATATGGCTGTACGTTTATTGCAGTTATGTTTTCTCTGGTTTTGAGGTGCAATGTTATAATGCTTGCTTACAGGGAGAAGAAGAAACGAGAAGAAAGGACAGAATCCCAAAAGGCTAATGAGACAGTCAAGAGTTGTTTGGGAGAGCCCGAGCCCCAATATGTAGGCCAGTGATTCAAGCCAATGTGGCAGGCAGCTTATATTTGCTGATACAAAGTCCCAAAAATCTTCGATATAGATTTGAAGCCACCAACTGTTTAGAAAAGAATCTCCAGCTTGTGAGCATGGATTTTTTAATTCTACCTTATGTTTGCGTGGTGATTAAGAACGCACCGTGTTCATATATTTGTTTCTAATATATTTTCCTGATAGTACCAGACGTTTGTTGTTTGTTGATACTATTTCAGTACCACCATCATGATCATTATCATCATCATCATATCTCAAAAAGTCCCGCAATAAAATAAGGTCGGGAGACCTGATAATACGCAGCCTTATCCTTATATTATAGAGAGACTGTTTTCAGTAGGCCCTTATGCATATGTAACATGATAATAGTGATGTAGGATACAAAGAATAAATACGTAAAGAAAAGTACATCTATATACATACCTGATGAAGACCATAATTTGATATTAACTGGCATCTTATCAAGACCAGCTTTCTTCGGAGCGAGATATTCTAAGCGTTTACCTTAGTCAATGCCCTAAGGATGCTATAATCTTATTGTATTATGTGTCCATCTAAGGAATCTCTTCTTACACCATTTTATAGAATATCGTCTCTGGGTGTGATGCGCCAACAGTTGTTAGTTCTCTTATTTTAAACGTTAAAAGCTTGCACTGTTTTGCTCTATTGTTGTGTTTGGCCAGATCAGCTAAATAACCTTTAGTCTTCATGGAATGCACACACTGTTACAACTAAAAGGAACGAGTTGACTGAGTACTACGAACAAGCATTTATTATTGACGCCTAAATGGGATTTGTTTATTGTATAACAATAGAGGTTCAGTTTTCATATAAAAAATGGAAATTCCAATTGAAAAAAGCGAACATTACTATGTTGCACTAACAGAAGAAAGCTGGTAAGAAGGTTCAACTTAGATGAGAAATATCAACACCATCAGGAATCTTGAACGTGTCAGCTGCTCCAAATTTTCTCCATTCATCACCTACGGAGTCTTCTATTTCGTTATTATCTTCATCTTCATCGTCATGGTGGCTTGGCATAGACGGATCATGGATGCTTTTTGCTCTGCAATCACGGGTGGCAAGCATGTTGACCTGTCCAAGATGAGATATTTCTACGACTACAGTATCATCATCTACTGGTAAGGGTTGCTTCCAGGGTTCCCCGTCAATCCTCATGAACGTATGGTCAGCAGCACCTTTATGAAATTCGAACCGGATTCTGTGTGCCTATACGAAAAAATACCTCGAGTGAAAAGAAATTGATCATATACATCAATTGTGCATCACCTCATACATCAATATATCTCAATTATACATCATCTTATTTGATTCCATATGAAAGGAGATCATTAGCAAACCCACATTGTGAATTCTGCATCACCACAAGAACTAGACCGTGCCTTGTTATCATAATATAGCTTCTTATATAGGAGATTATTCTGATGCACATGAAATGTCAGAAAAGCCCCTATTTCGCCAAAAAGGACAAAAAACGAATCCATAGATTGTTTCCTAGTTACATATATTGCTTCTGCATTTAAGTTTACCTGCGCAAGACGAGTTCCATGACCATTTGGAGCCAGCAAAACGAGCCCATGCCAAGCATCCCGAAAACCAACAACCTCAATAAGTCCGTCATCAACGAACGGTGGAGTCAATTTCCTCTATAAAGTTTCAGGAAATCAAGAAACATATTTTGTCAGAACACCGTAGAAATAAAAAAGGCAAGTTTCTGGGGATGCAGAATCTCCATCAGCACCCCAAATAGAAACAGACAAGCAGGAGGACAGATAGGTACTAACTTCATGCCTTTTCCTGCTATGAGGTGTTCCCCAAGGATTCAGACCACCAGAAAAACTGGGCAAGTTAAGGCACACAATTGACCTGATGCTGTTTACCAGAAAGAGAGGTACATAGTTTAACATAATACACATTTTCCCACATGATAACTAGTGCTGAAAACAGTGGTATGATAAAGGATACTGCTGCATATCACAACATTTGAAGTGGAATCTGTTCATTAAATTTTTAATAATGATATCATTTTTGACAGATGTATTATGTACCTCATTTGCAACTCTATTAAGTATCTTAAACAGAGCGAGTTAAACCGCAAGAAAATTTCTGTTATTGCAAAAAAGAGGTTTTCTATATTTGTCTTTCCAATGAGAATGTCAAGAATACAGATCAGATACATTTTATGAGATTAGACCCCTAGCTGACATTGACATTAAATGGAAACTGCATTCTATAGAAGTGATTCCAAAACCATAACCACATGAAGTGCAGTTGTTAGAAGAAGTTTATATAGATTGACAAGATGACAAGGATTATAAGAGATGTGACTCCAGATTCTCAGGCACAACATCAAATAAAGCATTTTCATTGTAAATTAAATGGTGATAAGGATACATCATGTTAGCCTAAACAATCTAGAACAATTGTTTATGGCCAACCTGACAAGTAGATAAGGAGAAAAGTAACTAATTAGCTAAGATATAGAAATTGTGCAAACTGGCATTCAAATCGAACAACTGAAACCAGTAGCAATGGTTGAAATGTTTAAATGCTTACCTGGGCGGTATATCCAACTTTTCCCACTCATTATGACTCCTCATGATGCTTACCTGTGCAAGATGTGCTATGTTCCTGCAGTGGAAAATGAAGCCACATCAAGTGCTAAACATAAAAAAGAAAGTTAATAGGATACAAATTGGCACAGTATCTGACTGCTAATTATAAAACAATTGCTTTGTCTGTCTATTTGCAAAGAAATGGCCTGGAGCTCCAACCTTAAAACTGCTGGGGATAATTATCACATTCATCATTATACATTTGAAAAACATATTATTTTCTCACACCTATCTTTTTGAAATGCTATTTACCGATTTCAACTTTAAACTATATGTGTTACAATTTTTTAAACGCAATTCTTATAAATATATCTAATGTATTAAGGGTAAAATAGTTTTCTCTGTTAAATAAATTTCTGGAGTTAGTTAAAAACTAATTTATGCACTTCGTTTATGGAAAACAAAATATGAAGATGGAAACGGAAATTGATGTAACATATGAAACCTGTATTGATTGAAAGCAAGTAAATGATTTCAGATAATCATTTTGGAGATGTAAAGTGGGGTTAATCTCAAAACACACACCTTGATGAAGGATGAAAAAGAGAGGCACAGAACCATCCTTGTGTACAACCGAGCTTTGCATAAGTACTCTAGTACCAAGCCAACAAAAAATAGCACACTCATTATAGAAGATAACAAGACACAAGAAACTGACCCGTTATTGACTAGGTTAAACCCCTCTATTCATAGTAGGATGCATGTATGCATGTATCATCATCACCATCACAACGACTAATAATAATATTTTATCTCTATCACTCAAACTGAGAGATATAATGCTTTAACACCTCATAAACTGAGAAATTATGGTCAAGAAGAACTTTTTCTTTAGGAGGTTGAAAGTGTATAACTTGGATGACTAAATTAAAAATATAGTGCGAAGACACCAAAAGCAAGTTCCCGTGTAACTTTGATAATAGCACTTTTAAGGATCAATTTTAAGTCACAAGACATATATATTGCCAAAAGAGGCAAAAGAAGAAAGATTACAGATTAGAGCGTAAAGAAAGAAATTACAACAGGTGCTTTGTTTGACTATTTTCGCATGCAAAAACAAGAACAGAATTATGACAGATAAGCCTACTTGATTAGCTAACTGATTTTTAAATTTTTCTGGATGCAACTTTCGCTCAGAATGAAATGCATAAGATACTTGAGCATCCATTCCTGCAGAGAAGAGAGTACAAGTTGTCAAGTCATAACGACTTCCCACTTCCAAAATCAGATTACATATGACATCCAACCACAATTAAAAAAATAAAGAAATTTGATTTCAGTAGTTCCTCATTTCAATTTTCTTTTAGTAGAAGTTAAAACATTACTACCCTAAAATAGATCTGTCTATGCTCTTCCAACTATGACTATGGCTACTTACAAAATTTTTGTATTTCATAATTACTACTTTCAAATATCAATTTTTTGTATTATTACTGCATAAAAAGGAAAACGGATATTCTTTGATCAAAATGATAAACTTAAATAGAAAAAAGATAAGCAAGAATGTTCATCAGCAGTTACCCATTAACGGCAGAATCTTACCCATGCTAAAGTAATTCCAAAATCCCCCTCGAAATGTGTGGGAACCTTCCTGTGAACAAGCCAAATATTGGTTATCAGACACACATAACATTATGCATATGTAAAGAATGTGCTGTTATGAGGAGGAAACCAAACAAGATAAAGAAGTTTTTAGCTTATCTTTAACACTGAAAAATATCGTTCACTTTGGAGACTTTATTTCTCAACATCAATGGAATAACGCTAAACTAAGGCTTAATGCTTACCTCAATTAAGGCATACAAACTAGTTGAAATATCCCAAGTGATTGGATATAGACATAAACACTAACGGCAAAAAGAACTCTTTCGATAATCAATGCAGCTTCAAAATGACTGCATGGGAAAAGAAACAAACAAGACCCAAATTTGGAAGAATGATAACCAAGCTACTGTTAATATGAGAAGAACCTAACATACGGATAGTTAATCTTGCAAAGATTTGTCCTATATTAGTGGCTCCCCTGGTACCATAGATAAGGCCAGGACTGCCACTCAAATAAACTTTTCCTTGCTAAATATTTTTTTAGCTTTGACAAGCACAAGGGACAATATTATAGCCTTAAAATATAAGGCAAAACTACTGTTAATGGGAAACTAAACCATAATGGCATAACGAAAGAGTTTACGATCCTCAAAACTGAAGGGGAATTCTAGGTTCCACTGGACAGTTACAAGGGATACATGCCTGCTTTATGTGAAACAATCTGTTGATTTAACTATCTAAATAAGGGTATAAACAAATTACGTAGGAGATAAGTGTTAATTATGTTACCACATTAAGCTCATCGGTTGGAGAAACACGATGAAATGCATGTAGCGAGTGTGGCAGCTCCAGAGGAGCAATGGGATCACATGTGCCCTGTTTTGGGGCCCTCATTCTCATTAGAATATGCCAGCTGAATCACAAAAGAACTAAAACAGTAAGTGAAGAATAAGTATGAAAATGGAAAGGCAGGGTGAACAGAGTCTGCATAGGTTTGCCAACATAGTCATGATTGTTTATCTAATCCATAAACAATCATGAGAAATTATCAGTCCGACAACTTGCAGAAGTCCCTAATACCCAAAAATGTCATTTTAGACCAATTCCTTACAATACAGTTTATAGTGATTTCTTAAATACAAACAAATGGAATTAAGGAATGCTTATGGTCTGCTAATAGCTAGAACCAAACTGTTTTTACAGAAGCCTGAAGAACAGTAGAAAGTATTGGTAGCACAAGTTTGTGACGGGATATCATAAGAACATCTGCGTGAATTAATGGTACATCGGATATATTAAGTCAACTGATCTTCCATATCTGGAGAGAGAAAGGTAACTGTAACTTCACTGATGCGTTGGAAAGAATTCATATTGGTGCTATAAATAGAATTGCAAGTGTAGCTAAATTTTATACATGTGAATTGGACCTCATTCTTGGACAATTAGTTTGCAATGGCCTTTTTGTATAAAAACTATTGTCACTGAAACTTTTCCTTTAGCTAAGTAATTCATCAGGAAAAAAGAAAAAGACATTCTGGAGGAACAATTCCCAAAGGATACTAGTGATAATGCATACTGCAGACTCGCAGTTGAAGTTCAAGTTGGGGTACAGTAACCAAGTAGAATTGCCAATCGATATTATGGTGCGATCAATATTGAAGCATATGGATTGATTTTGGTGTACAACATAGGGAATGTAGGTAGAGAAGAAAGGTTGAGAAAGAAGAGATCATGGCAACTAACTTGTCAATTTTCATTTCTTTTGCTTCCATTACTTGCTTCATAAAAGATACAACAGATTGACGATCTGTTCCGGGATTCTTTTTCCCCTGAAATTAGAAAAACAAAACGTTATACTTGAGAAATGGCATACATGTATAAAAAATGTTTATCATTTGAAGATATCATTTGGAGTTCATCAAATCCCTCCCATTGCATCCATTCCCACCAACAAATTTCCGTGTAATTATCCAAACTAACAAAATCTTTACCCAGCCAAAAGCAAATGGAAGGTTGTTCCCTGTACCCAGGGGCACCGTAGCAATAGGAGGCGGATGAGATAACTTGAGATCACAAACAACTCCAAGAAGCCAGCCAGCAGTTCCATCACCACCTGCAACCTAAAGCACCAAAGTAAGCATATCATCATTTGTCATTTTCTTTTGAATTCAATCTCAAGATTGAATTCAATTCATCACATTCCAAACACCCCCTTAAAAAAACTTGTGTAAATAAAAGCTTACAATAATTCTCAAGCTTCCTTGAATCTTAGCCGCAAACTCATCTCCGTCAGACTTACGCTTCTCTAAATTCATATATATACTCCGTAACACCTCGTCTGGTGCCTTTTCCCCCAAATCAAAAACCTGATTCTCATTCAGAAGAGAACGGTAGGTTAGCAGGAGATCACCGCCCAGCTGACCACCGCTCTTGGAGTTGATAAACACTAACACCGGACACTGAGGGACTGCCTCAGGAACTCCATCGTCATTGCAGTCGGGAAGGAGTATGTAAGAAGGTATGTAAAACTTCTTCAACAAGCTCTCCTCCTCACCACCTGTGTCCATCTGTTTGCATATGGAAATTACAATTTCATTAGTAATTCTAAGAAGACGAAGAAGATGACGACGACGACGTTTCCGGTGCAAACTGGAGTTGGACCTGCTGAGCCTAAAGATGCTAGGACTTCATTAACTCGCTAAAATCGGATAAGCCTTGACCTGCGGATATTTTTTTGGTAAAAGCACTTCCCAAAAGCTAATTCACGATCTGCCTCGGGATCTCCGAGATTCACTGGAAGTCGTTTTGGAGGAATTAGTTTGGTCTTCAGCGTCGTTTAGTTTCTAATGGTCTTCCGTTGGATAGGACAGGTAGGCAAAGGCTGCTTTAATCAAATGATCGAAAACACTCGCAATTCGTGGAACGATTATGTATGAGCGAAGATGACGTCAGATTCCACGTGGGAATATTATTGGGATTGGGTTGGTCGCTTCGAATATTAATTATCATTTTTCTAATAAAACGTTTCAAGATACTACTTTATATTTATGATTAAATAAAAGAAAAGAGCTTATGAATGTGGCATTTGAAAAGTGTGGCTTGTAAGTGTAAATTGCCTAAGACTCAATTCTTCATGCAAGTATATTGTACATTATTGAAGTTTCCTCTTAATCTTCTAAGTATATTGTACATTACTCAATCTTCCTCCCTAAGTCATCATATTCTACATTATTGAAGTTTCCTAATGATTAAAACCTTATTATCTAACTCTATTTTTCTTTTCCGAGGTTAAATGCTTGGTAAAACATACTCCCTCCGATTAATAATAAGTGTTGTTTTATATGCACTTTAATTATTTAAAATAAGTGTAATTTTTGACTTTGTATGCATGTTTATAATTTTTCTTCCAAAATTAACCTTTCATTTCTTTCTCATCCTAATTAATAAGGGTATATCTATAATTTCATTAGCTTTCTTAATAAGCGTGTATTTTTCTAAAACGATACTTATTATGAATCAGAGGGAGTATATTCTAAATAAGTAATCAAACTAAAATTATTGCGAATTAAAAATTGTAAAAAAAGAAAAGGAAATTATAATACTAATATCATCTCCATGGTTACATAAAATAATATCGTTCTAATATTATCAAACAATATAGAGATGCGATCATAAGGTGACCTTTTTTAAAAAAGAATATAATCTCTTTCTCTCTTTATCGCAATCATAGATTCAAGAATCACAAAATTGAGATAGATAAATTATAATTATAGGGTGACAATGATCTAGGTTTGAGCTCATTATGATAATTTATCTTTGATATAATTATCATAATAATGTCATTTTAATATAATTATCGAGTTTCGGGTTAGGTCCGACCGGTTCCGTCAAATTAAACTTGATAAGTTGACTTTGAATTGGGTGGCATCGGGCCGGGCTCGGCCTAATCCTAATTACCAAGCCTAACGATAATGCTAAAAGAAACATACAAAAGCTATTGACGTGTGGATCACCCAAGTAGAATTCCGTCGATATTTTGGTTAAATTTCAATAAACATCATAAGCCTACGACACAAAGATATAACAGAAACTGACCTCTTCGGGGTTGAAACATGATTTGCTCTCTTTCCGGTGCCGGTGATGAACGTTTTGAGAGCTTCCGACTTTGGTAGCGATGTTGGAGGGATGAGTATTACCCATCTAAAAGCCCGGTGCTGTGATGCTTTCTTTGGAAAGAAGGGATATATATGTTTTCAGCAGCCTAATATGACGAAATTCCAGTTTGAAAATCGTTCAGCTTTTATAAGACAGACGCCTGTTCTTCTGCAGCAAGATTTTTCCAAATCGTACTGCACATGCACTTAATAAAACACAAACTTTTCTCCACCAGAATTCTTCATGTCCGTTGTATAATATAAATAAAGTAAAAAAGAAAAGTCGATCCACTTTCTCTAATTAATCACAACAACCCGAATACACAGTTTCGATATTAATAACGATTCGACGTCGTTCTTGTTGTTAACACCTTTATGCTATTCATTTCGAGAATTAAGGCCCACTAAATATTGTATTCTGGTTTGGATTATGGTTTTAAAGTTATAGGCCTTGGGCGACTAACAGATGACCCACCTTGGCGAAAAGTCGCTGGCTGGCTCGTCAACGCACGACTTCAACGTTTGGATTTTATTTTATCTTATGATGGTGTTAGGCCTCTAGAAACACAAAATTTGGCACCATTCCAAGTAGAGCAAAATTAGGTAAGATCAACCTTTTCATTTATTTAATCATAAAAACTACAACCTCCGCCTAATCTAATTGAAAGTACACATTAAAAATTACATTACCTTTTATTTTCTATTATACTCAATTTTCTCATTCATTAATTAAATAATCTTTTTCAGTTAAATCTTCTAATATTTTTATATTCAAATCCTTTTTTTCAATTCTATTAACCAAAATGTAAATGTAACATATCATATCACCACAATAATGACATAATTTGCACATATAAGATACATCAACACGTCACACTTGCATATATTAATATGTATAACATTGTGAACTTTATATAAATGACACGTGGACGAAATATGTCACTATGATGCCTAAGTTTGACATTGGGTTGGGCTATTCTAGGGTATGGGGTCGAAAATTTATGTTCGGGTTTAAGTCTGACTTGAATCCTAATCGAGTTTAACCTAAGTTTGATTATTTTAATTTTAAATTTTAAAGCAATGTCATTTTATTTGATATTTTCAATATCCAAGCAACTTAAATCTGAATTTAGTTTGAAACTCTAATTTTTTAAAAAGTCGAAGCCTAACCTTAAACCCAATCAAATCGGGCTAGATTCACTGAATTTAGATTAGGTCAAACTAGATAAGACAAAAATGGGCATCCTT
>JANTNU010000009.1:9275909-9296335 GCA_024752395.1 Erythroxylum havanense
CACCCCCGACGTGCCTTACCTTGTTTTGCAGGTATCTTCTTCTTGGAGTTTACTACAGAAGGTTGCCAACCAATGGAACCAAACGGCAACGCACCGTTCAGCCAGAATCAGGCAAAACCAAAACAGATTACTTGATACATAGAATTTGATGTTGAAAAGGATTAGCTAGTCCGTCAATTTGGTAGCTTTTCTATAGTTATTACAAATTTAAATATATCATAAAGGATGTTTATTTATATATAAATATAAAAACAATTAAATTTATATTGGCTTATAAAGATTAATTTTTTAAAATAAACTTATTAATCTCCTCGAGCGACAGATTCACACGGCATGGGTGAAAGTAACAGTTATCTCTTCCATCGTCAGCACACTTTATCCGATAGTCATTTCAGAAAGGTGATTGGTGAATACCGATTACTTTAGCCTCCATAAGATCCAACGGCCTTGGAGTTCTGTGTGCGCTTTTGGAACTTCTGAAATGAAAACATGGACAGCCCAATAATTGCGAAATTCACGTTTCATCACCTTTTGTTTTGGTAAGATTCCCTTCCAATCCTAACCGCTGCCATCAAAAGCACCTGTAACTGTATAATTCCCTCAAAACCACCAGCAAAAAGCCAGAGAGCTGGCCTCTCTTTTATTCCAAAACTGCCGGCACTATGTTCTCTTCCTAAGGTGCGCTATCTATATATTAATCGAACGCGTTCCTGCCATTTTTCAATTTATCAACATTGCTGTTGAATCATCCTACAGTTAGTCGCTTTAGTTGAATTTTGATGACAATTATGTAAAAATATTCTTTATCTTATACATATTTAAATATATATGATATAATTCACGAGATAACTATTAATTATAAATAAAATTATAATGAGATTATAATTATAAGATTCATATTGTATTTATATATTATTCCCAATTTATTTTTAGTCATTGTTCTATTAAAACTAAACATTAATAGAACGAAAAAAGACTAGCACACTTTATATTTTTTCTTATAAAAAAAGCAGTTGATCTTATAAACTAAAATATGGAAATACTTAAATAAGCATATAGGTACTTATTAGACAACAAATTCACTAAACTAATCATGATATGATAAATTCATTTAAAACACTACTTTTATGTCTATGAAATTCTCATTGTGATGATTGTATAAGTGATCATTTGACTTGAGGTGTTCAAAATTATCTTATATAGAGATTGCTATGTTTTGATATTATTTATATATTTAATCATGAGTTGTTTAGTCAATAGTCGTTGAGTGTAGCATGAACTATATGGAGATACTGTGTGATCAATATGTGATTCATCACCCTAAAGTTATTAGAGAGAATATTCCATTGTTCTTGATTAATATTGATTTGAAAAATCCTTGGCTAAAATAAAATGACGTTTTGTAAATAGTTTACAAATGTCATTAATTGAATCAATAGATAATGACAAAGAACTAATAAGATTATACTCAAAATAAAGCAAACATTAATTTTATACTCTATGTATAATCAGAACATTGTATAATGAAATGATTGAATTATACGAAAAATCATGCACAAAAAAATTAATCAAAACCACTTTGAGATTATTAAATATTTGGGTAGTCATGATGTATTGTTAAATGTCAATTTTGATATAAGATTATAAATTGCCTAATTGGAGAATTAAAGATAAATTAAAAGAAGTTTTTATTTATCTAATTTTAATTGAGAATCCAACAACTCTCACATAAAGAACAAGTCGAAGAGAACAAGCTTATTTTAATCAAGTTGAACTTGCTTGTGAAGTTTAAAAAACTTTATGATTAAATATGAGATATTTAATAAATAAGGATCAATATGAGATATTAGATCTTATTTGAACATAACTGGTATTAATTAGAATTATTTGTGAGAACGATGGACACACGCCCCCTTATGGGAACAATGTGCTTAAAATTATTTTCAATTAAATTTTGTTAAAGAAGTCAAGATAATTGGAAATAGTTTTCAATTGAATTTGAAATTTATTTTGAAATCAAAATAATTTTCTATTTAGAATAGGAATTTAGTTTATTCAGGAATAAATAGTTTTCATCTAATTTAATTTTTTCAAAGAGTTGGAAATATTATTTTAGATTATGAAATAACTTGATTCAAACAAAGCTTGATATTTACACATATATATATTGCATGTTAAATTGTACATTTTATATGTGTAATATTTTACATGCTATTTTGTGTTTGATGAGACAAATTAAATAAAATCCCTTGTTAAAATATTAAGTACATGTTGAGAACATGTGTAACACCCCACTCCCGCATGACTTGAACTTGACATCAATGGTGATATCCGAGTCCGTGCCCGGCGAGGGTAACATGCTACATCACTAAGTCTAAACTCGGTATAATTTTTTAAAAAAAAAAACATAAGCATACACTAGCGGAAAACCATTAACATACATAATCACCGGTAATTTTAATGACCACGGGAGCCTTTTTTATAAATACAATTTACTTCAGTCTGTTGACTTTACAAATTTTCCTAATCATTAATACAAAAATCCAGAAAAATATAAAGTATATCAGACACTAATGCAGACGCGAACTGATCCCAACCTCTTTTCTCACTCACACGCGGTTGCTATACACTCGTTGTCTAACGGGGTATTCTTCTGAGTCCTGAAAAATAATTACAAATTTTGGGTGAATTTTGCGAAGTTAGTGAGGTAACCATCATCGATGGTCCACTCAGTCATATAACACAATTCATGTACATCTATCATTATCTCATAACCATCCTCGATGGTCCATTCAATCACATAATACAATTCATATACATCAAACAATAACTCATAAAACACATTCGCCAAAGTTTCACATTCACACATTTACAGAAGTCTACACTTTCATATTTTCCTATTTGATACATGCATATGAGATTCACTTTCCATTTATTACTTTGCTGTGACCGAGTGCCTAAACTGTCCCTTATATGGCTCATTGATAACTGTCCCTTGTAGGGCTCACTGATAACTGTCCCTTGTAGGGCTCATTGATAACTGCCCATTGTAGGGATCATTAATAACTGTCCCTTATCCATTGGTGGATGCATGGCTCATTGAACGTTGAGCCTGAGGCTCTGAATCACTTATGAGCTCGAAGCTCATTTTCACTAGTTGAGCTTAAAGCTCTAGTCGATGGCTACTCTGGTCACAACTCCTGTTATGTTTTATGAAATGAAATGCATCATCTTATTTGCATATCCCCATTCAATCTCATTCACATACACGCAGCATTTCAATATCTCATCAATCGTCACATTCATCGGACCTTCGATCTGGAATTAACAATCAAGGCGCATTCAATTAGTCATTCAGTAGTCAATGAATACAGAGAATCACTAGGACAAAACAAACAATGAAATGAGACCATTAAGATCTACTCACTTTCACACATTCTTAGACCGTAGTGCGACCCATATAAAACACATCACAGTTATATCATAATTTTCCATTCAGAAGTACCGCACAAATATAAGGCATTATGCCTTTCACTCATTCAATAAGATTCAGTCAGATGCATATTGAATGCATATGTGACACATTTCCAATTGTTACGTTGTTGGGACCGAGTGCCTAAAACTGTCCCAATCCAGGCGCATTAATTGGTGAGCTTGTGGCTCTGAATCAGTGTGAGCTCAAGGCCCAATACGTTGAGCTTTTAGCTCTCGGTGGCTGCTCCGATCCCAACTGTCATTTACTGATCATGCATTTATGCATGGAATGCATATGTCCCAATTTAACAGTAATTGCATCACAATTAAACCACATATCTGAATTAGGTCGTACTGTATCACACTCAATTCACGTATCACCATTTATCACAACAGAAACAAGTAAGTCACAGATTCACAAACAGATGACACTTCTATGTCAGAATCTCCCAATATACCAGACCTTCTGTCCGGGATTCATAATCAAGAGATAATTTCCTCCATTATTCGCCACAGAACTATAAACAGAACAAATAATAATTGAGGGACCATCTAGGTCACTCACCTTTGCTCCCGAAGCTAATGCCTAGAAGCCTCGACAACGTCTGTGGGGGTGACGCTCCAAATGTGCCACTAAATCAATCAAAATATTCACATATTACCCCTTGTCTAATCAGAAATATTTAATAATGCACATGTAATAATTTAAAAAGTGTACAATGCATGTTCATGATATTCCCGGCACTATTTCCAAAATTCGTGTCACAATATTTTCCTCTAAATTTTTGAAACTCATTGACACCTCAATTACTCAATTCGGACCTCGATAGGTCCAATTATTGCAAAAACAAAGACTGTACATTGTACCCAATTTCACTCCAGAAAATTTAACATCTTAGGGGCTGAATAGAAATTTGATTCCTTCAGATAACCTGTAGTCCCCTATCTCTAGTTTACAGCAAATCACAAATCACCTCATTTGGACCTTTACGTCATAATCTATGGTTAAAAATACCAAAATCTGTCTATACAGGAAACTAGGTCCTCGTCGCGGCGGAAGGAAGCTCGCCTCGGCGAGAGCACTTGCATGCGCGCACCGCGGTGTGCATGCTCTCGCACGCAGTGACCTAGTCACTTGCTTACGCCGCGACCTAGTCGCTTGCTTACGCCACGACCTAGTCGCTTGCTTACACCGCAACGTGCGCATGAGCACGTCGCGACGTGCGAACCCCAGAAACCTCCCGATACTCGATTTTTAGCTCGATTTTTAACAATCTTCAGCTATAATCTTCCCATCTCAAGCACTTAACCTCTAAAATAGCTTTACAATTGTTCCATACAACCAACATAACAAAAATACTTACTTGATTTAGCTTCCAAGCTCCAATTCTTCACCAACTCACCAATTCCCCCTCTTCACTTCACATACACGATTTTCACCCTCTTAAGTTGGTGTTTCTTTGTGAACAAGGAGGAGAAAAGTAAATAACATAGGAGAGGTTTCATATGTGGGTGAAGGTGATAGCAATCCAACCAAAAGAAGGAGGAAAATCAATGAGAAAAGAGGAGAAATGGAGAGTTTCGGATGGAGGAGAAAGAAGAGTATAAAGATTTTTGTCTCCTTTTGATGAAAATCATCCAGAATGAAATAAGGGGGCTTTTAATGGAATACATATGGCATGCTAGGCAAGTGACACTTGTCACTTGCCACATGTCAATCTCTCATATTTTCATTTAATTCCTTCCAATTTTTAGTCCAATTTCTCTCCAAATTCCAATGGCTCAAAGTTATAAATCCTAAAATCATGTATCTAATTTTTTCGTGCCATAGGACAGTCATTTCTAGTACCGGAAAGCCAATCAATCCGTCACTTGGCAATTTCTCCAGACCGGATATTTTCTCCCAAAAATTTCCAGAAGAATTTCTAAAAGTTCTTAAAAATGTAAGATACACTTAAATCATTCCAATTCAATTTTCAAGCACAAATAACACATTTTTCACAATAGACACATATGCCGGGGAATGTCATGCATGTATGTACAAACATGTGCATATACTAAAATTACATTTTATGCAAATATAAAAGCCATATTAGGCATGACTACGCCGAGATACGTTTACACGCTCATAACCCATTCCAAATTACCATTTTATCCTACCCATCGGTGATGGGATGTTACAATGTGATTGTTGTCTTCCATTGTTATAAGAGTAAAACTATCAAGCTTGTTGAACAAACTCAAGGTCGCTCTAACCTGAACATATTTAGTCTTATGAAAATGGGTTCTACTGAACCAAATTTGAGTGATTTAAATGAACAAACTCATGATCATATGAATTTAGAGGCAGGGTTATGCATAACATATAAGATATGTTTTAGTAAGAGTTGTCAACTAACAGATCTAAGAGTTATATGAGATGTGATTCATAAAGTTATTATCATTCTAATTTAAGTTTAGTTGATTTGTTGAGCAAACTCAAGATCAACTGTATTTGAATGTGATCATAATTCACTAGAAAGATTAGAGTAATCTTTTCAAATAGTAGCAAGGGCTATTATTTTCCAGAAAATAGTTAGAATAACCAAATATATGATTAAAGTCCTAATCTCATTTAGTAGTCATGGCATATAAATTAATTACTTGCTTTTCTTACATATATATTTTATCCTGAGTGGAATTAATCCTTTTTAGTATAATTGATACTGAGAGCTAGTGAACCAGATTTCTTAGACATAAGGATATGTTTTAGAAGAGTTCTTAAAGTTAGAAAAGATTTAATGACAAAATGTATAAATCAACTTTTCTATAATCCCTGTTGAAGATTTAATGACAGTCTTAAAATATGTCTAAATCATATAGATAACAAAATGTATTGTCATTTTGTATTAACTAATCTCTCTATAATGCAACTTTTCTATAATCCCTGTTGAAGATTTAATGACAGTCTTAAAATATGTCTGAATCATATAGATAACAAAATGTATTGTCATTTTGTATTAACTAATCTCTCATAAATTTTGATGATAGCATGTAAGATGTGTGTCCACGTATTGATAACAAGTTGCAAAAGGTTACATAGAGTAGAGCTAAAAGGTATAGTACCTTGTTGGAATTGTTCCACTTAACTTAGCCTACTAAAAGCATAAACATAGACTACAATCAAACATTTTGCTATAGTATGATAATAGTTTTTATAAGAATAAAATGATTGCATGATTATTCTTGCCTATATGAGATATAATAGAGATCATATGTATTTCTAATTCATGCTTATGAGTATTTGATATTGAGTTTAGATTCAAAGTTATTATAATATTTAAAGCATGATAATAAATAGATTGTTAAGTAAAAGTATTTGATCCAAGTTTACACAGATAATTTTTATGTGTTGGAACAAAGGAGACTTATGCTTAACATAAATGGCAAGAATATAAAGTCAAATAACTGAGAGTATCCTTTTAAGCCATGTTGGTTATTCAACATAAAGAGAATCATAAAGTTATATGCCAGGATACATGTATCCTTTTAATTATGAATTGTATGAAATTTATGAAACTTTTCAAGTTGAAAAATAACTAAATCAACCTTTAGTGAAAGGATGATAATGGTAATAAATTGATAAATTTATATATGTGATGTATTGGATGAAATAACAATTCATAAAAGGATAATACTTATATTTTATTATATTTCCAATGACTTTATATGATATAGTCATATGTATTAAATGAAATGTTGATTTAAAAATTTTGAAATATTTAAATAGTTTAAATCTGAGTATAAATTAAGCATTGAGGATGTTGAAGCATTTTGATGAGATTGATTTGTTAAGTTTAAATTTTCAGTTATCTATAGGGAATGGATTCTCTAGTGAATACCTTCACAACAAAATTCCATAAGAGAATGGATTTATGTAAGGAGGAAAATACAATATGAGATATTATATTATGCAATATTACTTCTTCTATAGCTATGCTAACTACAATGACTTACCTTTAATAGTTTCAATTGAATCAATTAGCAAGATTTCAGTTTAGATACAAAACACTAAATCTTTAAAAGAGTCAAAGTTAATGATCCAAGGATGTGATGCTTGGTTAAAGCGTATATTATCCATTAAGTTTAAAAGTAAATTGGATAATAAAAAGTTATGAGATATCCAAAAGGTTGGATATAATCTTAAAACCTTTTGAACAAATTGTTTGTTTCAGTGTCTACTTGTAAGAGAATGGTTCTGAAGATAAGTAATAAGAGTAAAATGAAATTTGAAAGGTTCAAATATCATGACAATACATCAAATTAGAACTACTGCCTTTATTGATACATTTGATATATAGTTGAAAGGCTACGAGACATTGAAAGATTCACTTCATGATAAATTCAAAGAGTTTTATCTTGAAGATGATTATGAATTTATCTATAAGAAGGTTAGTGGGAGTATAGTTTTCATTTTCAATGGGAGTATATATAGACATATTACTCATAGAGAACAATAATTCTTACTTTCAATTGTTGAAAATATAATTTTCTATGAACAACTCTTGTTGGATATAAAAAGGAAAAACTTAATTTTAGGAACTAGGTCTATAAAGATAGATTAGAAGTTGTTTACTTATTCTAACTCCAAGTACATAGATATGTTATAAAAGTGTTTAGTATTTGAGATATTTGATACTTGTGAAGTGTTAAAGATATCTATTATCTTACGTATGAGTTAATATTTGAGTTTTAAAAGATAAGGATATTTACTTTAGAAGTAAATCCTAGTTAAGGTTTATTTTACTTAAGAATAAGATCATTCAAGATTGGAAAGGTTCCAATATATCCATGGTTGGTAATTAAGCCATAATATATTTTTCATTTAGTGGAATTGATTAATTGAATCAATAAGTTCTTTAGTGAACTTAATATAGTTCCTTGCATTGTTCAAGACAGTACAATATTGTAGAACATTAGAGCCATTGGGCATGTAAAAGGAGTTAAGGTCTCATTAGAGATCCAAGTATATATTTAGGCAAATCTTCTTAACTATGATAATAATTAAGATGAAAGTTGTAAGATTTAAGTAAGTGCTCACTATAGAGAATCTTGTAGACTTCTTTCATTAAGCCACTGTCTTAGCAGTATAAGATTCATATTTTATTTATTTATTATCCCTAAATTGTTCCTAATCATTGTTTTATTAATACTGAACATCAATATAATGTAAGAAGCCTAGCAAACTTTTTTTTCCTTATGAAGGGAGTGATCGATCTTATAGACTAAAATATAGAAATACTTAAATAAACGTGTGGGTGCTTGTTAGAGAACAAGTTCACTAAAATGACCCAATATGAGAAATCCATTTGAAATATTACTTGTATGTATATGAAATTCTTATCGTAATGATTGTATAAATGATCATTTGACTAGAAGTCTCCAAAGTTGTCTTGTATAGAGATTGTTATGTTTCGATGTTACTTATGACCTATTTAATCATGGGTTGTTCAGTCGACACTAATTGGATGTCACATGAAATACATGGAAGTAGTTATATGATTAAGATAAGATTCATTACCCTAAAGTAATTAGGAAGAACGTTACGTTGTTTTTGATTAGTATTAATTAGGAAAATCCTTAGTCAAAGTAAAATGACATTTTGTAATAGTTTACAAATGTCATTAATTGAATCAATAACTAATGACAGAATTAATATGATTGGACTCAAATAGACTAGACATTAATTTTATACTCTATGTCTAATCGGAATATTATATGATGAAAGGATTGTAATGTATAGAAAAATCATGAATGGAAAGATTAGTTAAAACCACTTTGACCTTTCTAAATATTTGGGTGGTCATTATACGTTGTTAGATACCAATCTTGATCTATGATTATAAATTGTTTAATTGGATAATCAAAAATAAATTAAAAGTAGTTTTAATTTATCTAATTCTAATTATGAATTAGAATTAGAATTATAATTTATAATCATTTTCAACATATTTGAGAACCTAACAAGTTTCATATAAAAAACAGGTTGAAAAAAGCAAAATTATTTTAATAAAGTTGGACTTAATTGTAAGAGTTGAAAAATATTATGACTAAATATGAGATATTTAATAAATAAGGACTAATATGAGATATTGGACCTTATTTAGGCATAAATGATATTTAATTAGAATTAACTGTAATTTTAATTAAATTTTAATTATAATTAAAATTAGAATTTAATTTATATTAATTTAATAAAATGTTCAAAATTTATTATAAATAGGCTTAAGCTTTAATAGAGTTAAATACTTCTTGCTTAACGCTCTCTGTAAGAGTTACAAAGTTCTCTCAACCTATTTTGTGGATATTGTTAGAGGTCAGATACTTATATAATTATGGTGGCTGAAATTGATCGGTTTCAGAAATAGTTCATGAGATACAAGAAGAAAATAATCAATAAAATAAAATTTAAGATTTATGCTTTATGATTTATTTAATCATTTTATAAAATTAAAGTGATCTTCATTTTTGGGAAATCAAAATATGAAAAAAAAAATTATATCGGTTCCTCTGTAGTCGGGATTAAATCTTGTCCCGATTTTCCAACAAATATTACCTTCTACTTTACCACTTCAGCTACACGAATGGAGTAACCATAGGACTTGAAAATTATTGGGAAAAAAAATTGGATAGAAGGATAAAGAAATTTCATTATATACATGAAAAACTAGCAGATTTGGATTATTATAAACCAAAACCATGTGCCCTTTGGTAGCTAACTGACGACAATGTCCCCTTGTGGTACGTGGTCCAAGCAAAGTTTTAAGATTTTGTATTTTGTATTTTTTTTAAAAAAAGGAAAAGTACATCAAATACTAATCAGACGGAAGAAACTGCGCTCCGACTGATTTTCTAAAAGAAGATTCTGACACTCTAATAGTGGAACATCAAAATAAGTGATCCTAATATCGCCAGGATAGGCCCGGATAGCGAGCCAATTTACGCATCTGTTACTCTCTTTATACACATATCGATAAACAATAGTCCAGTTTATGTTGAGAAGCATTTTAATATAACAAAGGGGTCTAAAATGGACGTTGAAGTTACTAACACCATCCACACCTAAAGCCGAAATTCCATATTTCCATTGGCTTAGTTGGAAACCACCAGTACAACTCTAGCCTATCGCTCCTGGTTTCTCTCCAAACCTTGGGCCACTTTCCTTTTACTTTCTATATAACCCAACCCCCACATGGGCATTCACACCAACACACGAATTTCATCAGTATCTACTCTTCCAAGCAATTAAATGAAGAACACGAGTTCAACAAGCAGGACTTGGGCAGTAGCGGCCAGTATTGCAGCTGTGGAGGCCATGAAAGACCAAGGATTCTGTCGATGGAACTATACTATGAGATCATTCCACCAATACGCCAAGAACCGTGTCAAGTCTGTTTCTGAGCTGCCCAAGAAGCTTTCGTCTCCATCCTCTGCTGCGGTTTCTAGTAAATTGAGAGAGGACAAAACAAAGCAATCAGAGGAGTCGCTTAGGACAGTTATGTACCTGAGTTGCTGGGGTCCATACTAAAGCTGTAATAAGATTGCTACAGCATTTTGTAGAATTTAGGCGTGTATATATATATGTATGAAAGAAGGGGATGAGGATATGTTTTGGTCCTCAGAAGTTAATTACAGGATGATAATAGAATTGAGTACTTGGAGGACAATAGGGAAGGAGGTGGAATAAAAAGCATTTCTTCTTACACAATTATGCAGACATAAAGTAAAAAGTCTTTTGAGAGTTTAATGTTATTACAAAAATAAATAAAATATAATAATTAATAATATAAATGCTAACTTCTATCATTCTCAGTCTGTATTTGTAAGCATTTAGGAATTACACAATCAACCAACTACCTTGAAAGACATAAAATGACGATATTTTCTTAGTAACAACAATCACGTTAGTATGAAAAAAAAAATATTATTGGACTTTTAAGAATATAAATAATTAATAAGTTAAAAACAGTTAATATTATATTAAACACTCAATTCTATTCCAAACTGTGGTATCATAGTATAAATTTAAAAGGAATAAAATATAACAACAAAATGTAGAAAATGCTTTAGACAACAAACAAAAATATAACTATTAGTACAATTATCGTGATCTTTTTATTGAAACAACAGAATTCATATTGTTAAATAAAGTAACGTCATTATAAGGCAACAAAATAATATCAGTGTTAAATAGATGTTACATCACCTTAAGTCTTTAAACAATAATTTATTCTTTTGTTATCAATAATATATTAACATAAAAGCAAACTCTTGTCATTATGGAAGCAACATTCACATATATATATATATATATATATATATATATAAAGCAATAGATAGTTATTAATTTACGACTTAATTACGTACATTCTATCAAATGTAAACAACCAAAAAATTGCATTTATATATGATATATAATTCATAAGGACTTGTTAAATTCAACCCTTTAACATATTTTAAATACAAAAGCAAAAAAACCACTAGCTAAAATGTTCACCTACATTATTGGCCTCCATTTTATATAGAATATAAGTGAATTAATTAAAATACTAAACAAAACCAATATTGATGGGCACTCTAAAAGCTTTCATCAAGTACTTTTTTGTCCACTCTTAATCTTACGAAAAAAGAAAAAACAAGAAGTAGATTAGAATTGTAAAATTACTATGGTCACAAACAGGCTTATATATCTAAAAATTGAATTCAAAAGTTACGAATTTTACCAATAAAGCTTCTCCTTTTGAGTTCTTCCCCTTCATTGATTAACCCAATTCCTTATTGTAATATGTTTTGGCTTCACATTAGTCTTCATCATATCTTGAAAAAAGTGTATTAGGTAATGTCAATAATTGTGGCATCGAATTCAGTGTCTACCTTTCCTAGTAAGGACAAAATAACTGATCATTTGGCAATAATTCACATAAGACACTCCTGCCTATAAAAGGCAGGAGTAGCATGAAGAAACACATAACAAACAGAAAAAGAGAGACGTGATGTAAGAGAGGAAAAAAAGACAAATATTCTGTGTATTTTTGTAAGTCTAGTTTTTCTCCTTGTAATTCTCCAATTTTTTTCAATAGTAAAATTCTTCTATCCTTACCCGTAGTTTTTATTTTAATTTAGGGATTTTTCACGTAAAATTTGTATGTCTATTTTATCTTCAATATTTTCAGTTTCAATATAGCTGTGACCCAACTCTATCTGAGTCCTAATTGTTTCTAACAAGTAGTATCAAAGCCAGCTTTGGATGTGTATATCTGCTTATTGTATATTATGTAGTTCCCACAAAGTGTGGATCCTCCACATCAAAAGAAAAGTTAAAATATTATTCACCGTGTCAAAGACACTATTCATAAAATAGTTGTGATAGAAGTAATGGCGACAAAGTACAATATTGAAAAATTCAATGGGAGCTATTTCTTATTGTAGAAGTTGAAGATAAAGGCAATCTTGAGGAAAGATAATTGTCTAATGGCCATTAATGAAC
Organism: Erythroxylum havanense; assembly: GCA_024752395.1. Lineage (NCBI taxonomy): Eukaryota > Viridiplantae > Streptophyta > Magnoliopsida > Malpighiales > Erythroxylaceae > Erythroxylum > Erythroxylum havanense. Next base: position 9,288,910 of record JANTNU010000009.1, read on the forward strand.
GGTTAGTTAGAGTCACAAATAAAAAGTGGAACGAGATGGATGGAATGTTGTAGCTAATCTTTATCTAGCTTTAGCTGATGGAGTATTATCTAGCATAGAGGAAAAGAAGACTCTGAAGGAAATATTAGATCACCTCACAAAATTATACGAGGCCAAATCACTCCACAAAAAATTTTTCTAAAGAGGAAACTATACGTTTTACTCATGACGGAATCCACTTCAATGACGAAATACTTAAATACTTTAAATACTATGTTTTCTTAATTCACTTCATTGGGGCACAGAATAGAGATAAGTGAACGTGTGAAACTTCTATTTCAAAATCTACCAGATTCGTATGATCAACTCGTCATTAATTTAACAAAGAATAAAGGCACTTTAATCTTCAACAATATTGGAGCTGCTATTTTGAAAGAAGAGAATTGACACAAAAGTAAGGAAGACAGGCTAGCAAATTCACAACAAGCGGAGGCTTAGAAATTGACGAGAGAAAGATCAACGGAACGTGACCCAAGTGAAAGTTATAGTCATGATAGATTAAAATTTAAGAATAAGAAGAATTTCAAGTACTACAATTGTGGCAAAAAAGCGCACTTGAAGAAAAAGTGTTGGAATCTGAATAAGAAATATTCTATTTCTCAAGGAAATGCGGCAAATGCTTTAGATGATGAAGGTGCAATGATTTGTGAGACAATAACAACTATTGAAGGTAAGAGAAGATTTGTTGATGTATGGTTTCTCGATTCAACATCTACTTTTCATATGACCTCTCGAAAAGAATTGTTCCATCAATATAAATCTATCTCTGGGGGATTTGTGTACAGTTGTAATGATCAAGCTTTAAAGATCGTTAGTATCGGCATCATCAAGCTGGAAATGTATGATGGGACAACTCAAACTATTGAAAAAGTGCGACATATGGAGAGCTTGAAGAAGAATTTATTGTCTGTAGAATAATTGGATGATCTCATTTTCATATTTGAGATTCAAAACAAGATCATGAAAGTGATTAAAGGAGCACTAGTATTTATGAAAGCAAAGAAGATTGTTGCAAATTTGTACATGCTGAAGGGAGTAACTTTGCAAGAATGAGAGACATCCGTTATAGTGACTAGTCCAGATGACAAATCTGCAATGATGTGGCATAAAAGGCTTGGACATATATTAGAACAAGGAATGAAGATACTTGTAGAGAAGAATTTATTTTCAAGTCTTACAAAAATTTCACTACCCTTTTGTGAGCATTGTATTGTGAGTAAACAACATTGATTGAAATTTAACACATCAAATTCAGAAGCAAAGAAATTCTAAAATTGATTCACTCTAATGTATAGCAAGCATCAGTCACATCCCTAAGAGGTGCAAATTTCTTTGTATCATTCATAGATAATTACTCGAGGAGATGTTGGGTATTTCCTATCAAAAGGAAAACATATGTATTTCCAATCTTCAAATTTCACAAAGCACAGGTAAAACTCGAATGTGCTAAGAAGATCAAGTGTTTGTGGTCAGATAATGGAGGAGAATATACTGGTAAAGAATTTGATAAATTTTGCAAGCAAGAAGGCACTAAAAAGTAGTTCACAATGATATACACTCCTTACTAAAATGGAGTAGTAGAGTGAATGAATAAAACTCTATTGAAAAGAAAAAGAGCGATGTTGAGAACACAAGCTTAGATAAGAAATTCTGGGCAAAAGTAGTCAATACTAACTGTTATGTGGTGAAATGAGCTTCATCAACTACAATTGAGTTGAAGACATCAATAGAGATATGGATTGGTAAACTAGTGGATTATTTCAACCTCCATATATTTGGAAATCTTACCTATGTGATGTTCAATGCCTAAGAAACTACAAAGTTGATTCCAAAATTTAGAAGATGCATTTTCTTAGGGTATACTGAAGGTGTGAAGAGGTATCGTCTGTGAGATCCCACTGCCCACAAGATTATTATCAGCAGAGATGTTATCTTCATGAACGATAAGGATCAAGAGCAAGCAGAAAATGTTGGCACTGTATAAGAGAATCTAGAAACTACAACAATACAAGTAGATGGAGAAGTTGATCAAAATGATTCTTCTGCAGCTACACCAGAGCACGAGTAGCAAGAACCAGTTCAATCTAATGTTTTATATACTCAAATATTAACTCACAGAAGAAAAGCACTGAGCTAGTACTCAGATTATATTATGGAAAACAATATTACATATTGTCTTTTAATTGAGAACAGAGAGTCATAAACTCTTCAAGAAGTAATGAATAATTTAGATGCATTTTAGTGGATTATAGCAATGCAAGAAGGAATTGAAGCACTTCATAAGAATAAGACATAAGAGCTGGTATCATTAGCACAAGGAAGAAAGCCTATTGACAATAAACGAGTTTACAAGATCAAGCGAAGTGGTGATGATCAAGTGGAGCGATATCATGATAGATTAGTGGTAAAAATATATGCTAAAAGAGGTATTGATTTTACCAAAATATTTTTACTGTAATTCGACTCACTACAGTTCGAGTAGTTCTTACAATGTGTACTATATTTGATTTGCATCTTGAGCAGTTAGATGTGAAAACTGCATTTTTATGGAAATCTTAAAGAAGAAATTTATATGCTTCAACCAAAAGGTTTTGAAGAAAAAGGAAAAGAGGACTTAATTTACAGGTTGAATAAATCTTTGTATGGTTTAAAGCAAGCATCGAGGTATTAGTATAACAGATTTGATTCCTTCATCATGAACCTTAGATACAGTAGACTAAATGCAGACCCATTTGCATATTTCAAGAGGTTTAAGAAAGATGATTTTATAGTTTTGCTATTATACGTGGATGATATGTTGATTGCATGCTCCAACAATGATCGTATCAAAGAATTGAAGGCACAGTTCACTAGGGAATTTGAAATGAAAGACTTGGGATTAACAAACAAGTTTCTAAGGATGCAAATTCACCAAGACAGAAATAATAGAAAATTTAGACTTTCTCATAAGAATTTTTTAAAGAAGATCTTGCGACATTTCAATATGCAAGATTGTAAGTCAATGTATACCCTTCTTCTTGTTAATTTCAAGTTATCCTCAAGTATGAGTTTTAACGATGAAGAAAGGATGGAGATATCTCGAGTACCGTATACGTTAACAATGGGAAGCTTAATATTCACTATGATTTGTACAAGACTAGACATTAGACATGCAATGAGAGTAGTTAGTCAATAGATAGTGAATCTTGCTCAAGAGTGTTGGACCTCGAATTTTTTAATTATTTATTTATTTTCTTAAAATTTAGCCTATTAATTTAGCAAGCATAAGTAGAAATTAGAAATTAGAAATTAGAATCTAGAAGAAAATGTTAGAATTTAATTAGAGTATAGTATGGTATTTAATGGACTAAGGAGCTAATGGGCATTACATTAAAATGAAGGGCATAATTGGAAGGACAAGACAAATGAGGGGTAAAATGGGAAGAGCAAGAAGAAAATGTGTCTTGAATTAAGAAGATAGAAGAGAAAAATGTTGTGGAAGAGAGGAGAGAAAGAAGAAAAACATGAGAGAAGAGAAAAGAAGAAGAAAAATTGTGGAAGCTAGGGAAGAAGAAGAGAAAATCGTGGGAGAGGAAGAAAGAAAAAGAAAAAGAAAAAGAAGAGGAAATCATCTTGTTAAGGTAAAATCCATTACTTTTCTTCTTGATTGGTTAGAAAAAGGGATTAGAGAGTGAAGTGTGTTTGTGAAGGAAGAAAGAAGAGAAACCCTAGTTAGATGTTATGGGTTTTCAACTAGGTTTTGGTTTTTCTAGCCTAGATAATCTACGGGTAGATTAAGTTTAAGCTTAATTTTGTTCTTGATTATCAAAACCTTATGAGTTTTCTTTTTGTATGTTGGATTGAATGCAAATTTAGTTTGTTTGAAGGAAACCAAGAAAACCCAAGGCAAGAGCAAGAGGAAAGGCAATCTTGAGTTTCGATTGACAACTAATTAGGCGAACAATATTTTTATGGTTATCGTGATAATGATTCAATTATTTTGCTCAAGTGCTTAATTGCTTAAATTGAATTGTTGCTTTGTTATGAAAATGCATGATGACTTGTTACCATGATTATGCATTAAATGATATTATGACATTATGTATGGATCAAAAGAGGAAAAGCATAAGAAGTATGAGAATATGATTTTTGATGAAACGGATTTAAACATAATAATTTGCTTGTGATTGGGCAAGAGAGCAACCATTTCGTTCGTCATGTGCACATTGACTAAAACTTTCCCCCAGCTGCTCGCTTGTGTCATACGAGATCCTAAGAATTAGACTCATTTTGTTCATGGTGTAAATTTCAATTTCTCCGTTTCATTCCATGGGACCCTCGAGCTATTTTTTTGTGCATTGCATTTCGATTTGTAAGCATGATGCATAGTTAAGTGTTATGTTGATGATTGTGAATTACATGGTATGATTTATGCGAGAATGTGTTGAACTATCAGATTGAAAGTAGAATTGTGGATAATTGGATTGCTAAATGCACAAGATGTATACATATATGAATAAGTAATATGCTTGACATGTGACTTGTTTTCACTAGCTATAAATATATTAACCACTAAGCTTGGTAGCTCAACCCATTATTTTCCCACTTCTCAGGTGCAAAACGAGAATATCGTTTATCCTTGCAAAATATTGGCAAACTCTAAGAATAGAGACTTATGTAACTAAGTTAGTAACTATAACTTTTGGTATAGCTTTGTAAGCATATCAACATGAGCATTCATTGTGTTTTTATATTTTGTATTAAGTCGATGGTGTAGTTTTTGATATGTAACTAAAGATGTTCAAACTCTTTGATTTAGTAATGAAATTTGGATTTGATGAAGATCTTAGGTGTATGTTCATATACATCTTTTAGTTAAGTTATTGGTGGATTGTTATGGTTGGAATTATATGTGGAAATTTTGTGTTGATGGATTGTTGGAATCTAGGTTTTGTCCTAGGGTTTCACCGCAGCGAACCTTTTCAGAAGGGTGATTTTGTGTTAAATTTTGTATCTTCACCACGGTGAAGCTAAACTTTCACCGCGGCGTAATTTTCCTGAGGGGTTTTCTCATTGGACCTCGGGAGTTCGCTGCGGCAAAGCCAAAGTTCTCTGCGACATATTTTCCCAAGAGGTGCTTGGAATGAATTTAAGACTTCGTCGTGGCGAAGCCAGAAGTTCGCTGCAGCGAACTTATCTTGAAGGGTCTATGGAGATAACTCCATGGCTTCATCGCAGCATAACAATCGCTTCGCCTCGGTGAAACCTGCCACTACTGCCACTCTGAAATTTCTTACAAATCAAATGCTTTTGACTTTTCTTCCGCATCATTCTCACCCGATCGCCCGAATTGAACCTCGAGATTGAGATTGAGACCTGGGCCTAATATTTTTGGTATCAGAGCCTAGGCATTTAGGATTCCTAGGCTTAGAATGTATAGTGGTATAATTTATTTTGATGTGTGATGAATTGTTCACATTGTAAATTGATTAGTTGTGTTAAGTGACATACATATCATGCATATATGTAGGAAATAAGATTAAAATGAATCGTAAGCTAATTGTTAGTATTTTAATTAAAGAAGTAAGATATCAACTCGTAAAAAAACATGAGAAATTTTGCAAATATCTGCTGCACCTGACCCTCAACCAAGAGAGGAGGGCATCGGAGAGTTTAAAGCCCTATAGAATGATGAGGCTTCAGTAAGGCAGGGTAGTGAACCCTCTCGATCACAGACGCAGGAGGCACCTCTTCCGCAAGAGCAAGTGCCTACTCCCTTAGATCCAGGAATATTTCAGGCTTTTGTCTAAGCTATATAGGCCAGATGCTACAGACTTCTACTTCGGTCACGTTAAGAAGGAGAAACAATTTGATAAGCTGAGGAAGTACATGACAGTGAACTTCAATGGGACCATTGACCTGGAGGAGGCTGAGACATGGATAAGGAAAACGGAATACATATTGGAACAGAAGGATTGTGAAATGATGAGAAGGTTGAATATGATGCAAGTTTGTTACAAGGGGATGCTCCGCATTGGTAGAATGTGTCCTGAAAAGTCAGATGAAGCCACCGATGTTGGCATGGAAAGACTTCCTGACTGCTTATAAGAAGAAGTATTTGTCTAAAGTATACATCCAGTAAAAGTAGAGAAAGTTTTTGAGCCTCACCTAGAGGGAGATGATGGTGAGCGAATATGAGCATCGATTTACGCAATTGGCTAGATATGCAATTGAGTTAATGATGAGTGAAGCGGCTAGATGTCGAAGGTATGAAGCAGGACTACATTTGGCCATCAGAGAGCAAGTGGTGACACATAATTTCTGTGATTTCCAATAACGGATTGAAGCTGCACTAAGAGTTGAGAACGTGGAGAACATAAAGAGTGCAGTGAATAGAAAGAGGAAAGGGAGAGAGCAGACAAATGAGGGTAAAATGACCAAGAATAATTTATAAATAATACATAAATATAATACAAATGTCATAATTATGATATCATCATAATTTTATTATTATCTTATGAAGTTATCATATACGTCTAAATATGTCTACGGTAAAAATGTTTTTAGATAATTATACCACTAAAAGAATAATCAACTTATTGGCTGTAAGTTATAATCCAATAAGAATCCCCACCCATTTTAGTTTTGCTCCTTGTTTGATGCTGAATTTTTGCTTCGTTCTTCTTTGTTCCATCGTTTCATCCCTTCCCCTTTTTCGTTTCCCCATTTTTGTCACTGTTTCCCTTTTTGGTTAATGTCATTTTTAGTTCAACTATTCAACGTCCGTCATTTTAATTAGACTCCGCTCCTGTATTCAATGCCATTTAATGCTTAGCTTGCATGTGTTTCACTTTGCTTTCCATTTTTGCCAACATCACTTTCTTTTCTTTGTCCTCTGTACACATCTTCCCTTAACGTTCGGATCCCGTAGCAATGCCGTCTATTCCTTGTAAACACGTCATTTACTTAGGGGCTGTTTGGTTCCACTTCTATTTTTCTGTTGTTGTTTTTGGTTTTTGTTTCCTGTTTTTAGTTTCTGTTTTTTTCTAAAAAAATGAAAACCTGTTTGGTTGAGATTTATAATATAAAAACTGAAAATAAAAATCTGTTTGGTTGAGATTTCTAATAAACTCATTATTATTATTATTATTATTATTATTGTTAATTATTATTATTATTATTATTAATTATTGTTATAAATTTTCTACTTACTATTATTATTATTATTAAACTCATTATTATTATTATTATTATTATTGAGTTATTCTTATTAATTTTATTATTATATTATTAAACTCATTATTATTATTATTTATTGTTAATAATAATAATATTATTAATTATTGTTATAAATTTTCTACTTACTATTTTTAATACTATTAATATTATTATTTTTATTATTAATTTT
>JANTNU010000009.1:9701797-9726004 GCA_024752395.1 Erythroxylum havanense
GACCGGTTCGATAATTTTTTTATTTTTTTATTTTTTTATTTTTTAATTTTTTTAAAAATTTTTAATATTATATAATTAAATATAATTATTGCGTCACACCGGTTCGACCGGTAGTTGAACCGGTCCAACCGGTCAAACTGATAACCAGTAAGACCACCGGTTCGATGACCGATCCGGGTTTCAGAACACTGCTATTCACAATGTTTAGAAATGGAAGCATAACAAAAAAATATACCTCCAACTATTGCACCTATGATGTCCTGCAATGTCTTTGAAAATTTTAAAATTTTATAACCTCTGATCTCCACAACTCGATGGTGTCTAGTTAAAATCATGTGAAACTGAAGATGAGGACCCAAAATAAATAATTTATCGCTTCATCACCTATGCCCATCATAGAAGATGAAAATGATGAAGTATGGGCATTTGCGTTTGGGTGATTAATGGGTTAAATCATTAAACGGACCAGATTCTAAACAGTAGGAAGATTTAAGAAAAATATTACATTCTCCTACTTGTTACATTCTCATACTTGGTCTATTTAACCCAACATCAAACATAACAAGAAACTAAATATATGAATCATGTCGATAGGTCATCTTATAGTGAGTATTATCTTCTATGTATTATATATATAAAGTTTCTCATTACTAATCCTCAAACTTAATGAATAAATCATATATTTATTCTAGTTCTAGATTAGATGACATTTCTCAAAACAATCAAATGTAAGTGTGCACAAAACCATATGAGAAAACATCAAATTAAATGAGAGTCCCATTGAAACAACAAATATACAATAAAAATCACATTATGGAACCAAGTCTCATTCACACTAAGTGATCCTTAAACTGCTTAGCACTTCAAGAAAAATGTAGATTAGCGACGGAAGCTTAGCAACAGAAAAATTTTCGTCGGCAATTAGCGACGGAAATATGCTTTTCGTCGCTAAAATTGAGTGATTTAGCGACGGTACTAATATTCGTCGCTAAATTTGGAAGGAATTTGTCCTAGTAAAATTTGCAACGAAAATTAGCGACAAAATAATATAGCCGTAATAAATTACCGACGAAAAATATATCGTTAGAATTACCGACGGAAAGCATATTTCTGTCGCTAAAATTGAGTAATTTAGCGACGATACTAATACTCGTCGCTAAATTTGAAGGGAATTCGTTACGGCAAAATTTGCAACGGACATTAGCGATGAAACAATATAGCCGTCGGTAATAAATTATCGACGAAAAATATACTGTTGGAAACTAACGACGGAAAGCATATTTCCGATACTAAAATTGAGTAATTTAGCGACGGTACTAATACTCGTCACTAAATTTGGAGGGAATTCATCGCGACAAAATTAACGACAGAATTTAGGGACGGTATATGTTCCGTTGCTAAAAATGGAGAGAATTTTTTGCGGAATAAAAAAATTTGAGTTTACCTACGAAAAATTCCGTTGGTAAATGAATTTAGCAACGAAAATTTTCTTTCCGTCGGTAAAAAGGCGGTAATTATTGACGGTATAAATTTTTTTGAATTTACCTACGGAAATTTATGTCGATAAATTCTTTTTAAATATAAACTCACCCGACATCTCCCTCTCAATTCTATCTTCTTTTTCCTTTCTTCTTCTTCCTTCTTCCTACATCTTCCCTTCGGTTTTCTTGGAGCCCATTTCTTTGTTGTGGACTCATTTTTTGTTCGACGACGTTGTCTTCTCTGGCTATTGTCATCGTGTCCTTCGGTAGAGGTATTTTTGCAACTACTGTTATGTGGTTTTTCATATATTAGATGAAAGTTAATTTTGGTATTTATTACTTTGGTTTATTTGTGTATTTTATTATTGGAAAACAACTTTAAGGTATAAATGTTAGTGATAGAAGGGACAAGACGTGATTTTAGTTGTGATGTTAAGATAAATTTCTGATACATGTAAGGTGTTTGATGAAATGTTTGTTATTTGAAAAAATGATTTTAGTTCTTTATTTTCAGTTCTGAATTTTAATATTTTAATTCTTTTACTTGAAATAATGAAGTTCTCGCTATGGTGGCTTCCAGAAAAACTAAACAGTTTGTAAGTAAATTTTAAAAAATAATTTTCAACAAATTTACCAAAAAAAAATTCGTTGGTAAATATATTGGATTTTACCGATGGAAAAAATTCTGTCGCTAATTACCGACGGAATTACAAAATCCGTTGCTAATTTTCTGACAAAAGAATTTACTGACTGGACAAAATAACTGTCAGTAAATTTATCGATAGAAATTTTTACCGTCGGTAATTTCGCCGTTAAATTTACTAATGGCCATATCTCCGATGCCTTTTTTTGTAAATAAATTCTGTCGCTAAATAAGCTTACCGATGGAATATGTACAAATTCCGTCGGTAAATTCTATCGCTAAATTCTATTTTTCTTGTAGTGTAGGTTGCATGTCTTTAGTTAAAAGATTTGCAATCATCAACTCAATGCTAATGTGCTCAATGACAACTTTCCTTTCCTTAAAATATTCTATTATGGCTAAATACTTAATGTCGATATGCTTACTTCGACATCGATTATTGTTATTTTTAGCCATAAAGAGCATAGTTGAGTTGTCGCAGTACAACCTTAATAGCTTAGAAATTGAATCGACGACTCTAAGTCCAGATATATACTCTTCAACCATACAGCATGCGAAGTGGTCTCAAAACATGATATGAACTCAGCCTCCATAGTAGAAGTAGCAATCAAGGTCTACTTGGCACTTCTTCAAGATATAACTCCATCAGCTAGCATGAAAATATAACCAAATGTTGATTTCCTCGAATCAAAGTAGCCAACAAAATTTGAATGGAGTATCCAACTACTTCCAAGTTCTCAGTTTGCCTGTACATAAACATGTAGTCTTTTGTGTCCTGAAGATATCTCATAACCTTCTTTGCAACTTTCCAGTGGTCAATACTTGGATTACTCTAATATCTACCTAATATTTTAACATCATATGCAATGTCAAGTCTGGTGCAAACCTGAGTAGACATAAGGCTTCCAACAACTGAAGCATATGGAATGTTCTTTATGTGCTCCTGTTCAAAGTCATTTTTTGGGGCATTAATTCAAATTGAATCCCTTCACTATGGGTGCTATACTTGGTGCACAATCTTTCATCCGAAATCTCTCTAAAACTTTGTTAATATAGGTCTCTTGAGACAAACCCAAAATACCTCAATATCTTTCCCTATGGATCTTGATGCCAATGACATAAGATGCCTGACCTATATCTCTAATATCAAAATTCTTTGAGAGAAATTGTTTCACCTCATATAGCAAACCCTTATCATTAGATGCAATTAAAATATCATCCACGTATATAAGAAAACAAGTCTTACTCCTACTGACCTTCAAGTATAAACATTGGTCCATTATATTCTCTTCAAAATCGAATGAAGTACTAACCTCATAAAATTTTAAATACTATTATCGTGAGGCTTGTTTTAATCCATATATAGATTTATTAAGCTTGTAGACTAAATGCTCATCATCACTAGAGGAGAATCCTTCAGGTTGTTTCATGTATACCTCTTCTTCTAGTTTACAATTGAGGAACGTTGTTTTCACATCCATTTGATGTAACTCAAAATCAAAATGAGTTATCAATGCCATGATTACATGAAGAGAGTATTTCTTAAATTTAAGAGAAAATGTCTCTGTGTAGTCAATTCCTTGCCTCTAAGTAAACCATTTAGCAACAAGTCTTGCTGTAATATCCCATTATACTATGTTGGGGGCGAGGATCCTAGAAAAGAGTATAAGAGAGTATATAGAGAAAATTAGAAATGCATTTCATGGTCATGCATAATTGAATATACACATACACGTGAATAATTATTGTTGACACATTAAAATAATTGTACATACATTCATTGACATTTTTCAGGTATAATTGATTTATAAATGCAATTAAAATGTGAATCGTGGACTATTTGTGTTGAAAAATTATTTGGTGATAATAATTATTATTTTGAAATTTTTGATGAAGTTTAGGAAATTTTAGAAAATTTAGGGTATTTTAGACTAGGAAAAAAATATTAAGATAAGAGACAAATGGATCAATTATAGTGTAACATGTGGCAGCATATATGTGACAAATGTACTACATGTAAGAGGACACGTAGCAAGTGTTTTTGGAAGGACAATTCATTCTTGCTTGCTCGGTGTAGCATTCTTCCCATTGTTCTTCACGAAAAGTACCCACCACCAAAACACTTTTCTTGTTTATCCAATATCGAACATCAAGTTGGTTATTCTGTGCATTTGATTCACTCTCACTGCTGGAAACCTTGTTAAGCCAAGTAAGTGATTTTTGCTGATGTTTTATCATTGTAAATGAATACATGCATAATTGGTTTAAGAAGTATAGTTTCAGTGAATGAATGTGATGAATGAATTAGATGAAAAATTTGTGAAATAGAAACTTGGCAGAAAGTGTAATAAAAATAGAAAATGTACAGAAGATAAAAATGCAGAAAAAGAATGAAAAAATGAAAAAATCTAAACTGAAATGCAATTGCATGAATAATGATTTGTTTTTTATGGTTGTCAGTAATCAGGATTTTAATTTAATTTTCTTGAGTTAGAGTTGAAATAGAAGTAGAAAAGATGATTTATGCATAAGATATGTTAGTTGTAAAAGGTAGGAGTGAGAATCTGGAAAAAAAAATTAAAGGAAAGAAGAAAACCTGGATTTTGTGAATCTGGAGAAGAAAAGAGAGATTGCATGATTGTGACATTGAAGACAGTTAATAGTCAAACATCCTTCATTCTTTTTGTTATAACTTTTTCTTCCGACCTCCAAATGACATGAACCAACAAACTCATAACACAATTTTCTTTATCTCCACCTTTAACATATTAATTAATTTGGAAGACATTGATTGATTAGTTTCAGGTGAAAATGTTGAGATGTGCTAAAATTTTGATAACCGTAATGTTTTTACAAAATATACTTCGATATTTTAGCTATATTTTGATCTGTAGATTTTCAAATGAGATGATTCTTGATTTAACTTGAACTAGAGACGTTAGGATACAATTTTTAAAAGCAATTGGATTTGAATTTTGTTCTTAAGGGTCTTGAAATTTAGTTTGAAATTGAGTCTTAGTTTAGTCTATAGCACTACCCATGACAGAAATCATGTACTGTTGTTATTGAATAAACTTTATTGATGTAAGCCTAATCTGACAAAGTTCACAAAAATTAGTATAAGGTTTGTAATTTTTGGATATTGGAATTGAGAGATATGAGTTGTACAACTTTGAGTGCATGATCATGCCCTAGCCAAAATTTTAAATGTACTCAATTTGTAGTATTTTCAACATAACTCATAGAATAATGAATCAAATTGTATGATTTTAGTGTTATTAGAAACTTAAGAAAAAGGGTAACAATTGTCTAGGAGAAAGTGTTACATAAATACTCCATTTTCTTTGTCATAATAATCATGTAAAGTAGACCTGAATGTTTGTATTGAAAAAAAAAACTGAAGTGGTTAATGAGTGTTTGAATTCTAGAAATTTTGGAATAAAACTGATATTTACATCAATTTATTAAAGAAATATACCTAAGAATTTGTCACTGAACATGCATCATATATGATACATTTATAAATGTATTTATTCAGTTAAATGAGCAATGTAGTAATATGAAAATGTATGTGATTTTATATAGAAGAGCACGTTGAGCGACAGCTTCTAGACATTACCAGGACTTCAAGGCAATAAGCTAAAGGGAGCAATTGTGAGTAACCTAAGATGGTCTCACTTTGATTTGTTTTGTTTGATATTAAATTGATTTGATTTGTGATGTATTCATATTGAATTCCGGACATGAAAAGTCTAAGGGGTTTGTTGTATGAATAAAACATTGGAAGTGCTACTTGAATGTGAATGTGACTGAATACTTTGTTCTCAACTTAAATATTGAATGCTGGACTAAAAGTCTAATGACAAATGTGAATGAGAAAGAATGTGAATGTGACTGAATGAGTATAATGATTGAATTTATGGAATGCATTTCATTCCAATGCATAAAATATAAAGGAAATTGTGAATGATGTCGTCAGTAAATAAAAAGGAGCTTAAAGCTTAGGCATTCGTGGGAAGAGCTTAAGGCTGAATGTGTACAATGAGCCTTGTATCCCCAACAAATAGGGACAGTACAAAAGAGCTTGGTATCCACAATGGATACAGGACAGTGCAAAAGGCACACAGCCACAACAACTTAATAATTGAATTGAGTCTTATAAACATTGCACTCAAATATGACATGAATAGATTGAATGACTGCTTTGCTATGATGAATTTTCTTGTATGAATACGTGGTAATTTATTAATGATTGTGTTCTAAAAAATTGTGACAAAATGATGAATTGTATAGACTTTGTGATTGAAATATGACAATTTTGAACAAAATGTTTCACGATATTACTTGACGATAGTCAAGTTGAAGTGAATTGTATGATAATATGAAATGTTATGTTGCATGATAAGAGTGAACCATCGTGGATAGTTACTCAACTAAGTGCACAAAACTCACCAAAATTGTACATTGACAATTTCAGGTTTGAGAGAGCAACAACTTAGCTGCTAAGACTACAAAGAAGAAAGTTTGTACCACTTTTGGATATAAGTTATGACTCAAAGGTTGATCAGTTAGGACTGAAGGATTAGTTTTTAGTTTTTGGTTAATTCCTTGTGTATGCAGCATACTGTGTAGATTAAACAGTGAGCGTTGATAGGTTGATTATACATAAATATGAATGATGTATCTAATGCTATGTTGTAAATTATTGTTTATGAAATGAAATTAGGACATTTTGGATTTTGATAATGTGTTATTTCTGATTTTGTTTATGACGTCAAGTAATATAGTGAAGGTGAAATGGTTAGCACACCAATTTTGTCAGGCATGTGCACATGTGACTGTATGGCGCATATACATGTGTCAGATAGGATTGGGGTATTACAGTTGGCGGTATTAGAGCACGGTTGATATCAATAGGGATATGTAGAAATGCTAGGTTTGAAACATTGTGAAAATTTCAGATGGTAACTGAAGTTATTGTTTATTATAGGTCATTCGTCATAGGTGATCAAGTAGAACACTTAGCTGACCTAGGATTCGAAAGAGCAGTAGAGAGTCATCTTTGTCTCGACCTGAGGGAATGCCTCTAAGAATTTTCGAGAGAAGGGAAAGGAGGTACGATAAACTACGAAAGTAGGGAGTTGTAGCCTTCTACGGAAGTATAGACCCTACAAAGGCCGAGAGATGGCTAGAGAGAATAGAGAGATTCTTTGATCAGATGAATTGTGAGTCGGATGAGAGATTCGATTATGTTGTTTCTTTATTACAAGGACCAGCTTACCAGTGGTGGAAAACTATTCCAAACAGTACCACCATGCCTTGTAGTTTGAGATGGGAAGACTTCTTGAGAGTCTTCAAGGGAATTATATGCCCAAAATCTACATGGATAGAAAGAAGAAGGAATTTTTAGATCTGAAGTATGGCAGTTTGTCTATAGCAAAATATGAGGTCAAATTCAATGAGTTGATGAGATATGCTACTACTTTGATTCCTACTGAGGAAGTCAAGTGCGGGAGAAGACTTTATATTTTTATTTAGCAAAGCTTGTCAATTTATACAGTCTTTCTCTAACTAAAATTAAAAAATTGGATAACATCTATACTAAATCAGCATAAAATTGCATTTAAAGAAAATATTCTGATAACAACTTTGACTATTTCAAAGTCACACTTTGATACAGCAAACTCCAAGCATCTTTTTTCTTTTATTTTCATTTGCGCTCCCACAATTTCGCTGTTAGGCTTCTTATGAACTTTTCAATATGTTAGTTTCAAGCAGTGAAATCTTCCTTTATCTTTTACAATGAAGGAGTGATCCACATTGTTGGCTTTTTATATATATATATGTGTTCTTGAACTTAAAGAACCCATTTTGTTTTTATCATATATAGAGGTCTTCGTGTTAATTATATCTTCCTTAGCATCATCGGCATAATTTTTTTTCGTAAAATCCAATGCAAATTTTTTATTTTGCATTTTGATATTGAACAATTCTCTGTCCATTGCATCTTTAATCATGCAGTAGTCATTTTCAAACAATACATTAAAGTCTTTGTTGAGCAACTGACAAAAACTCAGCAGATTTTTGTTTATTGTAGGAACATATAAAACATCAGAAATTAACTTCAAACATGAATGGCCTTTAATTGCTATAGTCCCCTTTCCTTTTGCTTCAATGTAGTCTCCATTTCTAATTTGGACTTTGGAGATAAAACTTGTATCAATTTCTCTGAACATCCTTTTATCAAAGGTTATGTGAATTGTGCAACTACTATCAATAAGTCAGCGATGTTGCAAATAAATCATCCTCCTCATGTTGATCGTTTACAGCTTGTTTGACTTCTCCCACATGTTGTTGCTTTTTACATATCCTTTCAACATGTTCTAGTTGTCCACACTTGTTGTATCTTACATCTGGTCTCCACCAGCACTTGTATTTTAGATTATTTGTTTTCTTACAATACAAACATAGTGGAAAACTTTGAGCATTGTTGTTATTAATCATATTTTTGTTGTATGAATTTACTAGAAAAGTGCCTTCCATGATTCCTTCTTGCCTCATGAGTCTCCTTTGCTCTTATACTTGTAATGTACTTAACAATTCTGTCAAATTGATTTTTGCCAAATCCTTTGAGTTTTTGAGTGATGAAATTGTAGCCTCAAATCTTTCTAGGATGGTTACTAGACTTTTTTGAACTATTATAGAATCATCAAAATTACTAGACTTTTCCGGAAACAGCCTCTCTACTATGTAGGGGTAAGGCTGCGTACTATTGGACTTCTCCAGACCCTGCTTCATTGCGGGATTTCAGACTGGGTGATGATGATGATGATGATGATGATGATGATAGAATCATCAAAATTAGAACCAAGAAATCTTACAATATTGGCAATGGCAATGAGTTTGTTGGAGTAATCCTTGATTGTTTCTGACTCCTTCATTTTTTGTATCTCAAATTCTCTGATCAAGTTGAGCACGTATACTTCTTTGATTCTTTCGTTTCTCGCATATTCCTCCTTTTAGAAATCCCAAATTTCTTTGCTCGTCTTGAGTGTCATGATTCTGGAAAAATTGTTGGTGTGATTGTTGAAAACATGCAAGCTTTTGCTTTGGACTTTCTCTGTTTCTTTTCTTTGTGGATTTTGATTTCAGCCATCGTTGGATTTGCAGGCAAGTTCGAAATGTTGCAGTCTTCATCTATAGTTTCCAACAAGTCATTTGTTTCAATGAATGCCTCCATTCAAATAGTCCAACTTAGATAATTTCTATCATCAAACACTGGCAGAGTAATAGTAGTGAACGATGATTATGAATCTATTAATGTGTAATTTTTGATTTGTAGTGTAGGAAGGTGTAGAATAAGTAATGAATTATAGGTTTGTAGGTTTAGAATTCTCTTAAGATCAAGAGAGCTATGATACCAATTTGTTAGTTTTTTTATGAAGAAAATATATACGGAGAAGACTCTAATTTTATTTAGCAAAGCTTGTTAATTTATAGAGTTTCTCTCTAACCAAAATTCAAAAATCGGATAACATCTAAACTAAATCAGCATAGAATAAGCATAAAATTTGCACTTAAAGAAAATATTCTGATAACAACTTTAACTGTTTCAAAGTCACATGTTCAATAATAGTAAACAATATCTATATTTTTTAAAACTTTACATCCTAAAATAAGTATTATGTATTAAAATAAATTCATAATATTAATGACCACAATGAAGTTCAAGGAATGTTAATATTATACTTTAATGTTAAATCACAACTGTTTTCTTCTCAAGACTAGAGCCTCTCAATTTAGACTAAATCTGTTTTGTATTGTTATGAAATTTCAACTTTTGTACTTGATGCTTTCTTTGCATCTTCCATCGATCGGTGCTGTAAATCATATCGTAGTGCCTTTTTCACACCAATCAACGTTGTCTTTATTTCTTATAACCCTTCAAAATTCTAACTTCAAGCATCATATTTTATGCATCGTCATTTTATTTTTTACGTGAATCGTTGTTTATTTGATAATCATAGAAAAACTTCGGTCTTTAAATGATTATCAAATAAAAATATGAAAAGAGTGACCTAATTTTTTCTAATTATGGATAAAATGGAAAAAATAATGTTACTTATAACAAAGACACGCGCCAACACCTCTAATTCAATCCAGTTTTGACTAAAAGTTTACATGAACCACACATACAAAAAAGTGATGTTACCTTCCTTTTGAATGATTACATTGACTATTCTTTTTAATGCATATGAGCAATGAACACAGATTATATTTTATTTTTATTTATTTATTATAATTTTATTTATTCTTTTTTAACCTGCATCACTTTTTTATTACCTTATTTATATGTGGGTTTATTAGAAATAGTCACTTTATTATATAGAGATAAAATTGCGTATTATCATACCCTTCAGATTCCGCTTCGTTACGAAACTTCAAATTAAATATGATAATAATAATGAACACAACATCACGTGCTATAATAATCACTTTTATTATTAGGTATTCTCTTCTTTTATTTCGCTTTGGTACATTCATGTTTATTGAAGTGAGCGTTAAAAATATCTTTAAATATGCAAATTTAGTATTAATTGTCTATATGAATATTATAGATATTAAAGTTCTACCATTTTGACACTACGTCTCATCGCCTGTGTAGATAAGGACATCCGAACAAATAAGGACCTATTAAGTTCTTTTTCCACTCATCCTATTCTCCTTGTTGCTTTAACATCCATACCCAAATGACTGATGCTTCCTCTTTGGAGTCGTCCCATCTCTCCCCCTCCCACCAGTTGCAATGTAAGTGTCACATTTATGAAATTGGCTTTGCATGCACAAATTATGGCAATATCATAACAATAACAAAGACACAGGTGAATCAGAAGGCTCGGTCTCAGCACAGGTTAAGTATATGAATCACTAGGTAATAATAAGGTTCATTGCAACAAAATTTCATTATCAAGATCAAGAAGACATTGCAACAAGTAGTAAGCAGAAACCAATTGGGTTAGGTAATTTATCGCAATCACATGGATATCATAATTTTAATGGACAATATTCATCAAATAATTGACACAAGAAATGGATTTTTTCCACAGAAAGCTGGTCACCTTGGAAAGTGCTCAGGCGAAATGCCATGGAATGCAAAGGCTTGGGATGTTAGAAGAGGTATGACATTTGTTTACAGTAGAACAAATCTTCTCCTGTTGGCATTCTAGCCGGTCCAGTCTTCCCACTGCTATTCATAGGTCAAGATCAACAAGTTCGATCTTCTACATTTTCAGATTTTCCAGTCAGTCCCCAATAGACTCGTTGCTGGGGCGCTCTCTCCTTATCATGACCATCAGATCTTGAACTACTGCAGACATTGGTGGCCTGAACTCTGGCTCCGACTGCCAAATACAATTGAGGTTATATGATCAGTATTGTGCAGCATACGAAACTCGTTGACAATCAGATTGCTTTTTCCCTTTTATTTCAATTTCTATGAAAATCAGTCTCCCCATATGAAAATACAAATCATACATAGTTTATCAAAAGTAAAGAACTTTTATCAGTGGCCATAAAATATGTACTCAGTTACCAGAAAATTGAAGTTGGCTGATCATAATCCTTTTAAGAGAGGATGATTAATCATGCGACTATACCATTCTGTTTAGCCTATACTCGCAACCAATAGAAAAGCTATATTATATCCTCTATCCTTGCATTCAATTCTAGACTCTTTTCTTGATGAATTCTGCATACTTTCAACCAGTGTAGAAGACATAAATGTGTGCCCTTCTAATAGTCTTATTTCAATTATCTTAGCTGGATACTAAATCCATTTAACTAGTGATACCCTGTTTTATTGCATCCTAAAACAGGTATAGGCCTCTTGTTCTACAATTTAAAGGCTCAGTGCTGAAGAGTAACATTTGAAAGCAAAAAAGATCATGTCCCAGGATAAAGAAGAAATAGATTGTACAAAGGAAATTAATGATCCCCGCCGTTAACCTCAGAATTTGAGAATGAAATATCCATAAGTTATCCTATTCCCGAGATATATAGAATTTGGTCACATGGAGTTAACCAACACATGAAAGATATGGTAATGCACACAAGTGAAAATCCCACCTGCACACACCGAGATATTATATCGGCAAAGTGTGATAATGATTTGGCAGGGTACTCTCGATTCAGAGTAGGGTCAACCATCCTCGACAGAGCATCAAAGTCATGAAGCTGGGGGATTGCCCACCTCACCAGAAATTGCTCTCCTCGATTTCGTGTCCTATACAAATTCATGGAATGATGTTTATGAGTGCAGAAACAAAATTATTATGCAGGTATGAAACACTTTCACTTATCTACCTATCATAAGATTTGCGGCCTGTTAAGAGTTCTAGCATAACCACCCCAAAGCTGTAAACATCACTCTGGGCTGTATAGATCCCTGATTCAAATTCTGGAGCCCCATAACCATATGTTGCTAACAGATGTCCTGACAACTGAAAGTAAATAGAATCAGAATAGATGCAAATGACAAAGAATCTTTGCTAGTCACCTGCTGAGGTGAAGCATCTCCATAAATGTTGAACCTAGTTCATCACTCTAACACCGGCACATGAAAAATGCTATTACTCTCATGTCCAACTCAAAAGCTGAAATGAGAGGATAGTAAGTAATCTTTTATGCTGTAACTAGTTCAGTTAGATTTTTCATTGCAGCAGAACATGATAAAATAGTAGGTTCATATATAAGCACTTAATAAAATACTAATTATCATAGGGCAGATCTAACCTACTAGTGGAAAAATTTACCACACCCATGGCCATAAAAACATTTTGTGAAGAGATGCCATCAGCAGTAATCATATAGCTTAAATTGAAAATAGAACACTTTAGAATAATAGCTTAATTGATTCATCATGAACATAATATTATCCTGCCATCATTGTGGATCACTTGAATGTGAGATTTTGCGGTAATAGATACACATGCCTTCACTATACCAGAAATTATATAACAGAAGTTGCTCCTCCTAAAGACACTAATGCAGCGTAGCTAATTTGCTTTCAAAAACCCTGTACATATCTTCTAAATGACAGGTGACACATCTAACATCTTATTCCGGGAGAGGCACACCTCCGAATCTCTGAGCACTGTTATCAACAAATCCAATCTTGTTTTAGCTGTTTATCCATCCTTTTTCATTTCTGTTTCAGGTGTCTATGGGATCCATTATCAAGTCAAGTATAATCCGATTTCCAGTAAGCACAATACATTGTTTGAATCCCAGTGGATGAGGAGGCACTCCTGCCTTCTTATCACTCATGCTAACCCCTACCAAAACCATGGAACAAAGGAACAGTGGAAGTCTGTTTAACAACTACAAGACCGGATCTCTTACTCTTACCACTAATCAAGATCTTCAAAGATAACATAAGAGGGTTCTAAACACAATATAGACAATCTTTAACCCAAAAACTTGACATGATAGCTTGCCAGCACAGAAATTGATCAGTTTGCTTACTCGAGGAACACAATAAGAGAAGAGACATTTAAGTCCCAAAATATCACAATGCAAAGTTCATAATTACTGGGAATGAATTCCCCATGAACTTCTAATTTCAACCCTGGAGATAGTTATTGAAAAGCAGAAGAAACAAACTTAAAGATATTACAAGGATGGCTTACCTGACTCACAGAGCTGGAGGATATTATTGGAGCTAAACCACAATCTGAGACATATGCTGCAAAATCATCATCAAGGAGAACATTCACAGACTTGAAATTCCTGTGGACAATGGGTGGCTGACAAATCTCATGCAAATACCTGGATCAAAAAGCAACAAAAGATCATTCCACAAAGAAAAAGAGAGCAAATAGGAAGTGGCATATTTCCCCTCGAACCCCCCAGAGAGAGAATAGGTTTTATGAACTCTTTTAGGCATAAATCTACTTATGATCATAATTGTTCTATGACTAGTGCCTTTTTCCTAGAATACGATAGCAGCATATGATAAATAAAATGCTTTTCCACATATTAACAAATGACTCAAGTGATACAAAGCTTTCCCTCTCAATCAATTGTCAGTCAGTATGCATGCGCATACAGAATAATTCAAGCAAGTGTGCATACATGCACATATCCAACAACAGGTATGGAATTGATAGTTAGGAAATGAGAGATGCAAAAGCACAATTCATCTGACATGAGTTATCTTCAGGAATCGTATATTATTTTTCTTTTGACTTTGTCAATATTATAATGCACTGAGTCTTAGGCAAGAAGGAACAGAGAAAAGGTTATCCATATCCATAAAAGAATTATTGATATGATTTTCTTATTAGCGTTTTGATTTCACGTCTTAGTTATACTTCTCAACGTCCGAGTTATAAGTGATGCGAAGACAATTTTCACACTAAATAAGCCTCATAACCACTATGGTTCACCGTCTGAAATGTGTGATTCTAAATGCAGGTAAAGAACACTATCCAAGAATAAACAGGATAAAAAACAAAACCTATATAAGCAACTTATACAATGGAAACAAGTAGGACTATTAGAAGGTCTATCTCAAACATCACTTACTCCAAGGCTCTAGCTGCTCCTAGTGCTATTTGGACACGAGCATTCCAGGAAAGCTTCTTTTTGAATTCATCATCTGAGTGTAGTGCATCCTGAAGTGTACCATTATTGCAATACTCATATATCAGAAGCCTTTGACCATGCTCTGCACAATATCCCATGAGCTCAACAACATTAGCATGTCGGATACGATCAATATTGTCAACGAGCCCAATAAATTCATCATCCTTCTGTTGGCTTGATGCCTTTTGGTCCAGTTTCTTGACTGCAAGAAGCTACGAAGGTAACAAAAAAAAGAAATCAAAAGGTCAAAGCAAACTACTTATGCGCATCAACAATAACGTTTATTCACCAACATGAGGAAACCCACTATTAGTTTCTGGCCTTAAGAGCTATAAACATCAAAACCTGAGTAAGGGTATTCTGGTATCTTAAGCCAGGCTATACCTATATTCAATTATGTAACAACAAACAGAACTCTAAATTAAACCTTCAGCTATGGATTGTGGCAGCTCAATTCCAAAACACACTTCATATGTTCCAATCTAAATCAACAATGTACCTTTCCATCGGGTAGCTGTGCTTTATAAACATTTCCTAGCATGCCTCCGCCAATACGATTTTCTGGAGAGAAGCTATTTGTGTATTGCTGAAGTGATGCAATAGTGAAACATTTAGCAGATGTGAGGAGCTTCCCTGTTTTTGCAGATCTCACTGTGCTTACTTCAGTAGGTATGTTAGGGTTAACAATCACTTTATCGGCAAGAGGTGGAGGTGGAGGAGGAGGTGGTGGTGGAGGGGGGGGAGGAGGAGGAGGAGGCATATATATCATATCTAATCTGCTCAAATCTATTTCATGATGATCCAGCTCCATTCTGGGTTTATTTCTTTCCTGCATGATTTTTGGCATTCCATGACCCTCCTTTGGCTGTACTGCTGTATCCTTTGGAACTGTTGAAATTATTTTTCCTTACGTTTATGAAGAATTAAAATCTTGCCAGGAAAGAGATTATCTAAAAACAAAATTTGTTACCTTTTTCTATTTGATTGGTAGGCTGACCCAAGGAGTCATTATCCCTTACGTTTTCTCTGTTTCCTCTATATGCACCCACTTGATGTCGCTTGAAAACTCCACCAGCCTCCTCCCTTCTCCTAATGCACTTTGGCATAAAAAGCAGACAAGCTAATGCCAAAATAACAAACACCAATATCCCTGCAATTGATATCCAAATTATTTTTTTAGTAGTTAGAGATTTTTTCTGGCCAGAATCTGGTTGCACTGATGAAGAGGGACTGCCACGCTGTTTCCCAGGTGTTTTCCCAGATGATTGTGTCCCTGAAAGTTGTGGTGCCGGAGGCGGTGTTAATGGAGACTCAGGTGCAGGTAATGGAGCAGAGACGGTATTAAATGGGTTCCCATCTTTTCTGCATAAGTATTGATATACACAAAAAAAATAAGCATATATGACCGGCATTAGAACTTTATGATAGACACATCTCAAGATCCTATATGCACTGTGCCCCCTACATGGTTTTGTAGAACAATATCCACGTACATCACTTTTTTCTAGTTTACTATATTCTATCCTCAAAAAGGAAAAGGAAGACACAAATTAAACAGAAGATCATTCCACAATATTCCATTTTACCTAGAATATAAAAAAAAAGAACCAATCAGGAATTATGAATGTAGATAAACACGCTTTGACTACGAGGTCTGTGTTTGTGTGGCATTGCAAGTGCAAAGTTGGACAAGGTTGTAGAGGTAAGAACATAAAAATCGTCAGATTCTGGGATAATTGGTTATTAACTTCAGAGTTTACATTTGTCGATACAACAAAATTCTCATTTATTTGGAAACATAGAAATGATATGTGATTTTCATTCAACTGGAGTCACAAAACAGCATGAGACATATAGACATATGAATACTTCCATATTGCTTATACATATTCCACACAACAATCAAACTCTTTATTTCTAACCTGAAGTTTGGAATAGCCAATAATTTGTCAGGTATGGGACCCGCAAACAGATTATTTTGTATGTTCCTGTCCAACACGTGGAGTAAAGGGTGAGCAAAAAGGTCATCGGGCAAACTTGTACAGACTACAAAACAACAGTGGTTAAATGAGTTGATAGTTCATTGAAATTGAAATGGAAACAAATTGGAGAATTTACAAATCTTTCAGCTGAAGATCTTGAAGAACATCTAAGGTTCCAGACAGTCGATTTTCCTGCAAATGGCTGCCAACCAGGGCATTAAGATTCTATCATGGAAATGAAACAATCACGGCTGATATGGAGAATCTTTGAAAGCTTACAGAGTTGTAAGACTAATCAACTTTTTGAAAGAAGAAGG
This sequence comes from Erythroxylum havanense, assembly GCA_024752395.1. Taxonomy (NCBI): domain Eukaryota; kingdom Viridiplantae; phylum Streptophyta; class Magnoliopsida; order Malpighiales; family Erythroxylaceae; genus Erythroxylum; species Erythroxylum havanense. Next base: position 9,718,866 of record JANTNU010000009.1, read on the forward strand.
AAGCTGCCCACTCAAATTGTTGCTGGATAAATCCCTGGATGAACACAATCAGTCCCCACAGAATTAAAAAATTTTAGAGAGAACTCAGAACGAGTAGGGCACCAACTACAAAGTAAGAACCTACAGATTGATTAACCCTGAAAGAGAATCAAAGGAATCTGGTATCTCTCCACTCAGATAATTGTTGTTCAGAGACCTACAACACAACCAAAGCCGAGAAGTAAAATCAATTATGGAAAAACAAAACCAGTACAAACAACAATGGTTAAATATTTACATGGCTGTCAATAGAGTTAAGGAGGAAAGTGAATCAGGGATGCTTCCACTGAAGTTATTATCTGCAAGGAAACTGCCAAAGGTAAAGACTATCATAGCTGTTGTACAAGAAGAGGAATAGAAAATGAATAATGAATGAAAAATGAGAAAAAATATGGAAATTGGTTGCATATCTGTGAATAGAATTGAAGTGAAGAGGCGACATACAAATTTTGCATAGTAATAGGCAAATTGGTTGGGATACTGCCACCAATACGGTTGTTGCTCAAGTCTCTGAAACAGAATGTAGTAAAATAATGAATCACAGAATGTACATGCATCTAACATCATCATCATCATCATCACACTCAGTCCGAAGTCCCGCAATAAAGCAGGATCTAAGGAGGTCTAATAGTACACAGCCTTACCCCTACATAGTAGAGAGGCTGTTTCGGGTATACATGCATCTAACAATCAAGCTAAATTATCCAAACAATATAACTTTTATGCTGTAGGAATCAATGTCTTAGTTTATGCCCATTTTACATTGTAATGAGCAGTGCTGACACATTCAGAGAGTGCTACTTATTGAATCAATAAGATAACAAAAATAGAAATGATTGCAGCTGCAGTCTACTGACAATGAATATTTTCGCAGGTTTTCGAAGATTGATAAGCGTCTTCAATAATGCAACGAATAGGATTCACTTCCTAACAGGCCATAAGGACCTAAAGGAACCAATTTTTCCTAGTGGTTGACTACAGAACAATCTGCATAGGATTCCAGTTTCTTAGTTACCAGCTGAAACCCAAACCACAAACATGGGATTTTTATAGAAGTGAAAGATAGATAAATCAGTTTTGATTGGAGAAGGCCCGTTCAACTAGCCGACAGCATGCAGTCACCATTTGGATGCCTACGCACTTCTACATTTGCACACTCCCGAGCGCATAGCACATGCACAAACATAGGAAAGTGAGAATACCACTTACATTGCCTTGATAGAAGCAAACATTCCCAAGTCATTGCCCAGTTCTCCTCCCAAATTAGCACCATTTAGAACACTATAAACAACAAAGAAAGAAAATGATAATTTGACACCTACATCAACAAATAATAAGCTACATATAAGGTCAAAAGAACGATTCTCACATGGCATTGATGTCTGACACACTACATTGAACACCTTGCCACTTATCAGCACAGGGGTCTCCCCCAGAAGCAACCCACCCAGGCAGAGTAGGAGAGCCCAGAGAAGCATATAAGCTATTAATTGCAGCAACTAATTCAATCAAAGCAATACAGGAGATAAGAATTCCAAATTGTAATAAACAAAAGAAAAAGTACTACGAATTCAACTGCACACCACGTAAAATGCTGAAATAGATGAACCACAGAATTATAAACGGAACAAGTGAAGATTTTTGTGGCTCCATATTATGTTTCTTTTTGTTCTTGAGACAAGTGAAGTGCAGTAAACTAAAAATCGAGTAACAGCATTTAGAGCGGTGACAGTACTTATCAGCATTGGTTGAGAAAGAAAAAGCTAGAGTGAGTCAAAATTACCATCAGCAGGATTAGTAACTCCAAGTGAAATTCTGGCGGAGTAGATCAAAACTAAACCCACAAAGACCTTGGTATAGATCTCATAATTCAACCGTTCTCTACCAGATCTCTTCACTGCCATTGATTCCAAATCAAGTTAGCTCTTTTTCTCCAACAGCACGCAGAAACAATCACCTCTCCGAGCTAAAAACCAAACTCCACAACTGAAACAACAAATAAATAAAGTCAAGTGACATTCTCAAAGCTCCACAGTTCAAATACCGCAAAACTACAACACCCCTCATAAACAAAATACACTTACAGAATGAAAACCGTAAAAGCATTGAGAGCTGGAGAGAGAGAGAGAGCTACTTAGAGGGAGGATAAGTTAAATCAAGCTTTTGGGCAAGTGTTAAAAACAAGTGTGAGTGAATTCAGCTGCCAGAGGTAATGAGAAAAGTGTAATGAGCTTTTCGGTACTAAAGCACAGGAAGAAGCTTAGAGGCTAAGGTTGAAGAAAATTATAGGAAAATATGGAAAGAAAATGACCAAATAAAGAGTCAGAATTCTTAGTATTTCCAAGACCAAGAGACGCCAAACCTATGGAAAGAGCATAAAGGGGTCAGAAAGAGAGAATTAGAAAATGTAGAAAGGAAGAAGCAGAAGAGGAGAGAGAGAGACATGGACTCTTGAGCCTGTGCAAATAAAAATTTTCTTTTGAAACAAAAAAAAAGGAAAAAGAAAAACCTTTTCACTGGTACTACTTACTCACAAGTCACAAGTACTGCTTTGCTTGTCTGCCCCCCCTCTCTCTCTCTCTCTCTCAAACAAACACGCCAAGAGAAGCAGAAAAAGTAAAGACAACAACCAATAATGCTAGTTTATTTGAGTTTGAGTGCAACGCACAGATAAGGATAGTCTCTCTTTCCGACGTTGTTTTGTTTACTTTTCTTACGCTCCCAACGGTGGCGCGTGTTGAAAAAGCGAAAAAATACAAAGTAGTCGGTGTAAATACAACTTTAAAGTAATTGCCGCGAGAGTGTTACTATTTATAAAATAGACAGATAAAGTGAAAAGCCTCTGGAACTCGCCGCGCGTAGCGTGAAGGCTCATCCTTTGTCTGTTCCTTCTTCTTGTAACCATCTTATCATCATCGCCCAAGTCTGAACGGATGGCAAACTATTTTACTGTACACGGTAAAAGAAGAATTAAAAGTTAGGCGTCGAGGGAGAGGAACAAGAAGTCCAGGAGTTGGTGTCAAACATTTAAGAAAGGAAAGCAGACATTTTGATTTCTTTCCTTCCGATGGGAAAAGTCTTCATCTCATCTTTAATCTAATCCATATCCACCCCCTTGCCTTACTTACTACTTCTCCACGCCTCCTTTACACTGTAGTCCATCCTCTACTATTTAGTATTATCCTACCCTCTAATCCACCCAGCCTTTTTCTGCTTCTTTATACTCTTTGGGATAATGAGGAACTTCCACTATCCACCTATTTTTCTGTTAAATCTTCTCTTGGTTTCAAAATCAAGTCTTTTGGATTTAAGTGAGGCAAAGAAGAGCATCTTAACTTGGATTCACAAATAGGGATAAAAATGACTGATTCATGAGCTTAGGCTAAGATGTTTTTAATGAGCTGATTTACGAGTCAAACATAGATTTAGATTGACTTGAATTTTAATTCTTCTATCATTTTGTTTAGAACTATTGGTAAGTTGGTAAGGGATTCATTTGACTTAAGTGAGTTTGTGGATTCAAACCATCTTTATGTATGTAGTCATTTAAAACTTGAGGTCAAAGTTTTGCCTTCTATAAGGAATCTATCCGATTTGAGTAAAAATTAGTCTAGAAATGGATAATTTAAAATTGCTTTTTTATAATTAGAGTCTTTTAAGAATATTTTGTAGGTAAAAAAATTATTTTTGACTTTTAATTTTTGAAAAATTACTTTAAAAACTTGCTGTCAAAATTATAAGTTGCAATTGGATAATGTTTAATCAAATGAATAGTCAATTCTTCCTTATATTTTAGACATTTGCAAAATTGAGGCTAGCGTGATTGACACGAAATACCTCATGATCTATGTGGTTGACCTTGACGATATAAAAGGGAAAAGAAAACAATATCGATCGTTATCATCAAATCAAATATAGTTAAATTAAATGGTATGAAATTAATAGAACACACAGGCAAAGATTCAACCAACCAAAACCATTTATAAGTTAACATCAACTAGGTTTATAGGTTGAGTCGCTCTCCAATTCATTTCGATAAAAGGAACGTGTTAGTTAGTCGGGTACACGTGTTCTAACTCCCCAGCTTTTATATCATCAGCTACTTATCGTTATCGCTATTTGATGCTTGCTGCTTTGACGAAATAGGACCACCGAACTAACCAATAGGACTTGTTCTTAGAAACATACCTGCGTCAGTCCGGGTTCTCCTTTCTTTTAAAGTTTATTCTATTCCTTTTTTTTTCTTTTTAACTTAAAAGGTTCGATCTTAATTTTATATAATGGTTGCGGTTTCAGGATATCAATTTATATTTGTAGCATCAAGGTTAGGAAATTCGAATTGAACATCAAATCGAAAATCTTATTAATTACTGGCTTGATCGATTCGGCCAGTTCGATCATCGGTCGAATCGGTATGATATCATAATTACATAATAATTATATTTAATTATGTTTAATATTATTAATATTAAAAAAATAAAACAATGTACCAAATAATATAAATAAAAAAGTCATTTAACCGGTTTAAATAATATAAATAAATATAAATAAAAAACATGATGTGTTTCATAAAGGAAAAAAAGCAAAAAAAATAAAAAAAATTATTGAACCAGTGATCAATCGGTTTAACCAGTCTCGGTTTAACCGGTCAATTGACCAATTCTCACCAGTTCGCACTGGTTCAATTAGAGACTGATTTTTAGGAGTCACCGAGACCGAATAACTAATCGGTCACCACTCAAACCGGTCAAACCGACCGATCTGGTCCAAATTTCAAAACACTGTGTAGCATGTAACATGTTATTGATGTTGCTTCAAGGCTGATTCAAATTGTTAAATTATTTTTTTTATAAAAAGTTTCAATTTTCAAATTGTTGTTAAAAAAACAATACCCACATTATTATTAGATATTAAAAAAAACAATTAGATATTGATCACATTTATTATTAACAATAAGATGAAGATAGAAAATTAATGAAGCTAGCAAGTGGAAAAAGAAACACAATAGGACTGAACCCGTGACCCTGTGTAATGAAACCAATAGACTATTTATATTCATTATTAATGAGTCAGTGGCCAATGAATATTGATCACATTTATTACTAACAATAAGATGAAGATGGAAAATTAATGAAGGTGGCAAGTGGAAAATGGAAGACAAGAGGAGGATTGGACCTGTGACTTTGTATAAGGAAACATAGTATAAAACTAATAAACCAATTGATCTTTAACAAACATTTATGCTAAGCATATTTATTTATTATACCTTTATTACAAAAGGTTCTTCGAAAGTTAAATTTTATTGCTTAGAAGCTTTTATGACCCCAATACACATATTTTTATACCAAAGGTTTTAAATAATTCATCAAGAATCTAATCATTTAGATATGAAAAGTTGTTGGTAGGTCCAAAATCATAAAATTTTTTATTAAAAAATAATTTTTTGGCCCCAAAAAAATGGCCAAACCATGGTTGGTAGTTTATCACTGTGTTCGTCTAAAAAAGTTACATGGAATAAAAAAAATTCGACCCAATCAGACCTTTGGATCAAAAGTTATGACCTATTTTTGCTACGTCATTAAATAGTTGGTCAATGTAAATTTTATCTGTATTTTTAAATTCAAAATTATGGTATGAATTAGTTAAAGTATAACTAATTTGATAAGTAATTGAACAAGCGTATTGTCCTATAGTTATTAATTTTTCTCTATAGAATTTATAAACAATAGTAATAATTTCATCTAAATTATGTGATTGTAAAGGAATTCATAACTTTAAACGAGTATTAAATTTATACCTAAATATTCAATATTTTGTTGTGCTAATTTAATTTTCTTTTAACTCAAAATTAAGCTTTTATGTTGACATCGAGATAGGACATATTTTACTTTTTGTAAATGATCTTCTTTATCTTCATTGGAAAATTAATAATATCATCTATATAGGCTAATGAAAATTCTTCTAATCTTTCTAAGTAATTATCCATAAATCTTTGATAAATTCCAATGGCTTGTTTTAATCCAAAGGATAATATATTCAATTGGTAATGTTTTTGTGGAGAACAAGTAAAGGTTGTTAATAATTTTCTTTCTACTTAGAATTAATCCTTTATGCTGACATCGAGATAGGACATATTTTACTTTTTGTAAATGATCTTCTTTATCTTTATTGGAAAAAATAACAATATCATCTATATAGGCTAATGAAAATTCTTCTAATCCTTCTAAGTTATTATACATAAATCTTTGATAAATTTCAGAGGCTTGTTTTAATCCAAAGAGTAATACATTCCATTGGCAATATTTTTGTGGTGGACAAGTGAAGGTTGTTAATGGTTTTATATTTTTGTGTAATCTTAATTGCCAATATCCTGATTTTGCATCTAATGTAGTAAACCAATGATGTCCTTTTAATCGACTAATAATATAATCTTTGCGAGGTAATTTAAATGCATCTCTTATAGTAGCTTTATTTAATTCTTTATAGTTAATTACCATTCTTCTTTTTCCACATTTTTGTTCAGAATAGTTACTTACATAAAAGGCTGAAGCTGAATGTTTAGTGGAGCCCTTTTCTGTAAAATCATTTCCTTATATTATCTTATCTTATCTTTCACCATTCATTAGCCATCTCCACCATCTAGAAGTTTAATTTCTCCATGCCACGTTTAACCTTTGGAGACGTACCGTGTTGGACCCCGTTGCCGGAGCCCAACGTCTGACGTATGAGAGCGTGGCGGGAAGGACCTGATCGTAATACTTTAATACATCTCAAGGAAAAGACCCTCGGAAGAGTAATGGGCCTGCTGGTAAAACTTACGTACAAAAACTACTTATTTCAATAACCACATCCAATCGTGCAAAATTTAGTGATTTAGAAAGGAATCCATCGGAAGTCTAATGGACCCGTCGTGAATAAACTCGAAACCTGTTTTCATACCTGTAAGCACCCATAAACGTAATTCATGTTTCAATTGATGATGTCTCAAAACAAATTACAACTCTGAGTTCAAGAGCCAAAAATCTAAAACACTCTTGAACCAATGATACTTGAAATGAAATTTAAAGTCTTGCATAACCAAACATAACAAAATAAAAGAA
>JANTNU010000009.1:9763020-9776692 GCA_024752395.1 Erythroxylum havanense
AATTAATTAAAATATAATAAATTTTTATTTCTCAATATTTTTTACAAATCAACTACTGTTAATGGTAATAGTAATTACTCATTCCTCTTAACTAACCTTCATAACAATAATAATAATATTCATCCTCGTTCCTCACTATATTCATTCTCATTCCAAACAGTGTAATTGAATTCATTTCTAATATTACAGAGTTTGTTTCAAATAGTGTAAATTGAATTCAATTCAATCTCATTAATGTAATTGAATCTAATTCATTAATGAATTCAATTCAAAGATTTTCAAATAGCATGTTAGAATATCATGAAGAAAAGCATTTTAAAGAAGGGATAACTAAATTTCAAATAAGTATTTAAGCTTTTAAATTTTTTAATTAAGTGACCAACATTTTAAAACTTTAACAATTTAGTTCAAAATGTTAGTTCTGTTAATGATTTGTTAATTTAACTAATGAAATTTTTTATTCATGACATGTAAATGTCCAATTGAAAATATAGTGATCATAGTTAGAATATAGTTTCAAAGGAATACTTATATATCATGAATAACAAAGATTTTGTTAATTAAATCAGCAAAATACTAATAGAACTAACCTTTTAAACTGAACTGTTAAGGTTTTAAAATGATAGTCACTTAACTGAAAATTTAGGAGCTTGGGCACTACATTAAAAAATATCATAAAAAATTGGACACTTTAGGATTACTTGTCCATTTTAAGATTTATGATGACCAAAAGAAAGAAATATTGAAGATATTGAGCATTCATGGACAAATAACTATCTACTCAGATATATATACTACTAACAATTAAAGAAGGGTTATATAACTATAATGATACACTATATTGACAATGATTGGATTTTATGTAGTTGACTAACGAGGTAAAATATATTCTTTAATATTGTTATGATTTATTTATTGATTATGTTATAACTAATATTTGTTTATATTTTTACATGGTAGATTTATTTATGTATAAATACTGTGTACAAGTAAAAAGTTGACAAATATAATGGTGAAGTACTTAGCTCTCAACCGTAACATTGGACAACTATAGCATAAATGATGTGATGATAGAAAATTGAAGAATAAATTGTAGGTTGACGAGAAATAAACTTTTTGCTCTTACCTCTCTATACTTGCTTTTACTAAAATACCCTCACTTCTTTCCATTTTTTGAAAAAGAATCTTCCCGCATCTAATTTGCTTCTTTTGCCTAAATAATTGCTTCACGGTGACTGAAGCTTTAGCCTCGATGGCCTTCCCCAGGCCTTGTACGTAGTTATGGAAAAAGGAGAACCTTCACTCTCTAAGGATGAATGTTGTATTTGATCTATCTTTTCTTTAGCTATATCCACTACTGAATGAGTTATTAAATTTATACTAATTAAAAAGCTTTAATTTCTCTTTAATTCTCTTCAAATTTTTATCATGATTGTAGGATGGTGATCCTTATATGTGACTATGTAAACCGTAGATGGTTCCTCCCTTAAACCCCTTATCATTTGCCAAATAGTTATTGAATCTACAAAGGAAATAAAGTTTCACACTTGGGAAAATGTTGCAAATAAATATGAGGGTATGACCTTAGAAGAAAGGATTTCGAAAATTTCTTTACTATATGGAAATGTAGTCAACCACTTTGAATTAACCTTTGCCCTATCTAACATCCTTTTTATAAAAAATTTGTTATGTTGCTAATTGGACCAATGTAAAGAAATGTCCTTCCATCTTAAGGATGGATACTTTAATTCTTGAAACACATCTAGCTAAATCATATGTACAGTTTATCCACCAATCAACCTATAATATTAATGATATAAGATTCAAATACTTTGTTGGAAATGTAAGTGTTAGAAGTAAGTTCCAATCTAATGAAACACAAAACATACCATAATGTATATAGGTAGTTGATTTATTTGTTGTATTAAAGGTTTCTAGCAAAGGGGAGGGAGAGAGGGTAGGGAAGGAGGTGAACCGGCTATTTTAAAATTTAAAGACAATTAAAATAACTTGATGCAAGAGTAAAAAGTGTGCATACATGACTTTGTTAAACCAATAAAATAGAAAATAGCAATATTAAGAAGTACTCTTTATCTTTTTGTATGAATAGCCAAAAGTTGTTCATTTTATATACCTTGCATTACCTTCAAATTAGAATATATGCTCTTATAAGTTGAATGAAAAACTATTCTCCAAACTTTATAACTGAAGTAAATCACACGTTAATATAGAACTCACGTACAATATACAAAGTACACAAGAAGGGGGTTGAAATGTGTAATCTTTTTATGTCTGCACAAAACCTTTGATATTTCTTGAAAAAGAAACTTTTTCAAGTATTAAATGAATACCAAATAATTACTTAGTTAAATCGAAAATAACTTGTATAGAATTGTATAAGAACAAGAGTATTTAAGAGTAAAGAGTTAGAAGATAGACGACGCGATTTTTATACTGGTTCATCCCAAACCTTGGGCTACGTCCAGTCCTTATAATCCTTCTAAGTTTTCACTATTCTTTGTCAAATTACAATTATTCTTTCCTTCCTTTTAAAGCCTCTTCAGGTCTCTTGTATTGTGTATTCTTTCAACTATCTTAGCCTCTCTAGGCTCTCAGCCTTTTCTTTCTCTCACTAGAAAGATATTGTGAGCTTTTGTTACAGTAATGTTAGCTCTCGTAAATCACACTTTGTATACAAAATTTTGTAAGTAATCACTTGTAAGCTTAAAGATTGTAAGATTATTCAGTCTTCGACTATGACTAATATTTATAGCCTAAGTCTCCAACCGCTTCTTGAATCTTGATAACTGCTTCTTGCATCTTTCTTCTTGCTTCTTGTAGAAACGGTTATTCAGTTGAGTTCTGTAACTAACTCAAACTACTTCTTCTGTGTTCTTGAACTTCTTCTTAGTTTTCGATCTTCTTCTTAGTGACCTTCTTCTTAGTCTTCAAAACTTCTTCTTAGTGAACTTCTTCTAAACTTCTTCTTAGTGATCTTCTTCTTAATCTTCGAAACTTCTTCTTAGTGAACTTCTTCTGAACTTCTTCTTAGTTTTGGCACTGCACACTTAACACACTCATCAAAACAGTTCATTTATTTCAAATAATATTATTATTATTTGATTATCAACAAAATTATCAGACGTGAAATTATTTTGACTTAACAATAACAATCAGTTTTGCATCTAATATTTAACCATTTACTCCTAACGGATAGGGGAAAAAGGAGACGAGCATAAATTTCAATGTATTTGGATATTAAATAATTAATTGAATCTTTTGTGAAATATTGCATACTTATTCTTTAATCTTTAATCTTTCATATTGAGCTTTGAATTGATTACTTGATAAACAATTTAAGACTTCTAGTTGTATTTGAGAATCACCACAAGAAATTGAATTCAATTATAAATTCTTAAATTATGTGTTCATATAAAAGAAGGTAAACACCTGTAGAGCTTCTTGAGCTTTCCCAGAACTTTGTACAAAAATTTATTTTCACCCAATAAAGGAAGTTTATGGTGAATTAGAATTCCTAAAAAGAGATTATAAGGTGTGATATGAATCGAGCATCTATGCAACCCACACAAGTTTGTAAGTGAAGGAGACATGAAGAGTTGCTTGGATAAGTTGCAAATAGTTCAATTCAAGCGCGAGAAGTTGCTAAAGATTGAATAACAATAGAGAAGTAGGCAACACAACACTATATTGATTGTATTTCTTTCTAAAATAAGTTTAAGAAGCAAACTAATGTCGAATGTAAGGTGAGACTAGCACCAGACATATTTTTTCACACTCATAAAGTTATAAAAAGTAATTGATGTTGTTACAAAGCTAGAAAAGTGTTGGTCACATAGTTTAGTGATTTCGAATTAGTTATTTCATAATGTTATTTTCTAAAATAAGTTTAAGAAGCAAACTAATGCCAAATGTAAGGTGAGACTAGCATCATACATATTTGTATTTCAAACTTGTAAAGTTACAAAAAGTATTGATGTTGTTAGAAGTTGGAAAAATGTTGGTCACGTTGTTTAGTTATTTAGAATTTTGTTATTTCATAATGTTATTTCCTTTTTGGACTTTAGTTCTTAAGATTTTATGCTTATAAAAAGTTTTCTTATCACTACAATTGACAACTTATCAGTGTTAATAATAAATCAAATACCTTGGAGAGATTTTTCCTCAATCTTTTAGAGTAATTCTTATTTTAAGTTCTCTAAAAATTTACGTTCTTATATAGCTTCCTATTAGCAATTAAACATTATAATCTTATTACTACTAATCCTTTCTTTTTATGAGTGTGATGATTCATATCATTCTTTCTATTTTCATGTTTTGTTCTCTAATCAAATTTATTTTAATACATCCATCCTTGACCTTATTCATATTCGTAGCAAATCTCACTAGTTATATTAGCGAGGGTCATATCATAGTTTGATATCAAAGTTATCTTCTATAATAATGTCTATTCTTGTAATCGTTTGTTCATGTTTTAAATATTTTTTTTATCTTTTTATAGTATATCCAATTTTTTTTGGGTGTTCTTGTCATTTTTTTAACACAACTCTTTAAAACAAATTGTTCTTATTTCTCGTTCCTTAATTTTGCAATTTAATAAAAAAGAAAAGACAAAATAAAAAATTGACCAAAAGGTTTTGGAAAAGTTTGGTCCCATCTAAATCATACATAAGGAGCTAGGAATTGCAATATTCTTTGCAAGTAAGGATTACTATTTCTAGTCCCAGAAGGATAAGGTATTCTATCTATTACAACATTACGTTTACTAGTTTCTATAACTTTGGTGAGGTTATAATTCTTTCCTTTCTTTTTGGTAAATCAGTAAAAAAAATTATACATATAAGAAAGTGGTATGTATAATAACCTAATTTGTATTCATAAGGAACCTACAAAAAATTCCTTACAAACAAAACTGCACAATCGTAAGCCTATACAAACTTCCTACTAAGATGGCCTTATAATTCTTTCTTGTAATGTTCTTATTATTCTTCTCATTTGATCTAATTGGGTTCTGAATAACTTAGGACCTATTTGTTTCCATTTTTATTTTCAGTTTTTTTTCAAATTTAGTAAAAAAGAAGCATGTTTGTTTGAATTTTTAGCTTCTATTTTTAGTTTCGGTTTCTTTCAATTTTCAAAAATTTTGAAAACTTAAATTTGATTTTCTTTTCTGGTTCTATTTTTTTATAGTATGATGTACTATCAACTAAATATATATTATTAAATTATTTAATATATTAATTTTTAATATGAACTATGAATAATTTAATTTAATATTATATAATTCATTAATTAAAATTAATCATTAATGATAACTAAGAATATTTTTATTTTAGTTAAAAATTTTAAATAAATTAAATTTAATAATTATTAATAAATATAATTACATTTAAAATATCTTCAAAATATATATATTTCAAATCAAAATTGATTTAACAGTTAAAATATATTTAAAATAAATAATAAATTTATAAATAAAATAATTTTATTAATAATTTGTTAATAAATATTATATAAGAGAGTAAACTAAATTTATTTAATTAAAAATAATTTATTTTTAAGTTTTATCTAATGTGTAATTAATATCAATGATCAAAATATAACTACATTAATATTAAAAACCAAACATGTTTTTTATTTAAAAAACAAAAACAAAAAACAAATTCTAAAAATCATAATAGAAAAACAAAAGTAGAACCAAATGACTTTTTAATTTTTTGCTCTTAAGTTTTCGTATTTACTTCGCCTTTAGTTGCATTATCTTCATTTGCTTCTATCCAATTTACTTTTCTAAGAGTTACTTATAAAAGGGTAAAGTCAAAAATAGCCTTTTTAATAGATTAATAAGTTTGCAAAGAACCTTGACTCAAGAGCTTAATTAGGTGTGAATAAAGTGAATTTTGAGAGAAAAATATAAGGGAATGCTTTTGGTACTAACAATTTCTTATAGGTTCATTATAACTCAAAACTAAGAAACAAAAAAATTATCCAAGGACGAGGAGTAAATAAGGATGAAAAAGTAATGATGGACTATGAGTTTATCTTGAACTCAATACAAGCAACTCATTAGACAACTTAGAGAAATTAAGGATATGATGAGAAACACGAAGCTTCCATAAGTAGTCTACAATATAACTCACTTATACCTACTAGGATGGATGGCTTTGAAATTTATAATAAGGTTGATGATGTTGTTAACTGCTTGGGGGAGTTGAACATAGGAGTGATAGAGAAGAAAGAGGTGGAAAAGGAGATAGAACTGGGAGACAAGGAGGGAACACATTCAATTTAGGCTATGAAATATAATATAAGGAAAGGGTGGACAACAATATAGATAACATTAAGATCACAGTACCACCTTTTACAGGAAAGATAGACCCAAATGCCTATTTAAAGTGATAAATTTGTAGAACTAGTTTTCGGTTGTTACAAATATTCAAAAGAGGAAAAGGTTAAATTGTTATTCGCAGAGTTTAGAGTTATAAAATGGATTGGCATTGATCAAAAAATTCTCACTAAGAGAAGGAATCGAGCGTCATTATTAGAATGTGATAGGAGATAAAGATGGTGATGAGAAAAAAATTTGTATCAAGTTCCTATTATAGGGATCTTTAAATCGTTTTAGTATCTTTAATATGTGTTCTTCATCATGGAACAAATCATAGAGTAAAGACAAAGACAAGGCTCCAAAGCCAAAATATAAAGTAATCGCAACAAAGTGCACACCAAGTGAAGAGAAAGTTAAAACCGATTCTTCTTCAAAAACTATAATTCAAGATGTCAAGATCTTTTAGTGTTTAGGAAAATGACATGTAGCTTAATAATGTCTCGGTAAGAGGGTGATGATGTTGAGGGAGGAGGAATAATATGTGTCTAAGAGTGAAGAAGAGGTGAATGAGAATATGTCTAGCTTGGAAGATGCTAGTCAAAGAGGGGAGGATGTTGGTGATGATGGGTGCATTGAGAGACACAAAAGGGAAGGATGCTAGTGAGTAAGAGGGAATTAAGTACGTCTAGGAGAGAGGATGAAGTGAATTAACAACAAGACGATCTCTTCCATACAAGGAATTCTATCAAGGATCCCCCAAGTTTGTAGTAAGATGGAATTGCACAAACATAGTGTGAAGTTAAAGGAGAAGTTAGGATTGCCTAACTACAAAACACTATAAACCATAATGTTTAAAGATGAGTGAAAATGTCAAGGTAACAAAACAAGTATTAGTTTCTTTCTTAATTAGGAGGCATAAGGATGAGATATAATGTGATATATTTCCAATGCAAGTATGTCACATTCTTTTGGGATATCATTAGTAATTTGATATAAGAGTTAAGCATGATGGGTATAAGAATCACTACTTCCTCCGATTCATAATAAGAGTCGTTTTAGATACATTTTAATTATTCAAAATAAGTATCATTCTTGACTTTGTATGCATGTTTATAACTTTTCTTTCAAAATTAACCTTTCATTTTTCTCTCATCTTAATTACACAGATCACAATTTCAAGGCAATTTCTCTCACATGCTGATTACCAAGGTAATTTTATGGGAGTATTAATAAGGGTATATCTATAATTTTATTAGCTTTCTTAATAAGCGTATATTTTTCTAAAACGACTCTTATTATGAATCGGATGGAGTATTTTTTTTACTATAAATAACAAACAGATCACCCTTAATCTGTTATGAGTAAAGTAAGTTTGAAGATACCAATTTGAGGACAAATCTTTTAAGAGATGAGAAATGACGGCATATAAGCATTTACTCAACCTATTCAAGCTTTGAAGGTGGGTGGGAAGATTTGAAAAATGTCTTAAAAAAGCAATGAATGGTTAACATTAACCGCTAAAGTTGCTAGATATTGGAGAATATTGGAGAATTAGCTAACACAATACCTAGATAGTACTTTGTTGGACCTATGCTTCAAAATAAGGTACCGTTATAGTGTTGTGTGATTGTGATTAAGTCAACAAAAATAGAATGAGACCAGCGTTTAAACTCATAAAGTTACAAAATGTACCCAAGCGTATTTCTTAAAGTTTAGAATGTTATTTCTTTTTAGGGCTGGCTTTATTTCTTAAAGTTCTTTACCTATATAAATCTTTTTATATTATTATAATTGATCGCTTATCATTATTATTAATCAACCAAAAACCTTTGGATGATTTTTCTTTAAATTTTTAGAGTAATTGTAACTTTAGGTTTTTTGTTAAAAGCTTAAGATCTTATCTAACTTGCTGATGACGATCAAATTCTAAAATCTTTTTATTTTCATTTTTTATGAGCATAACATTTCATATCATTCTTTGAATTTTTGTGCCTGTATTCTTAAATTAAAGAATTGTTTTTCTATATTGATATTGAATCTCCCCAATCCTACTAATGAGGTCATACTAAAGTAAACAAATGTAAGTCAAATAACAAGCAAACCACAACAAAATTTGTTTGTATCTCATCTAGGGTCATATAATATCCGTAAAAAATCCTCAAAAGGCCATTAATTTATGAACCCCTTGTTGATTCTCTCATCGTTCGAGAGATTTAAGTGCTCCATTATTATTGAACCTTTAACGAAAAAGTGTAAAGGAAGTCTCCTCATCTACAGGAGAGGTTAATGAATTTAAAAGAATTTTCAAGAAAATCTTAACAAAATGATTGCTAAAGATAACTAAAAGACTATATACTGATTTCTTTTACTTTTGTACCTCTTAATTTTGGAATTGTTGGTAACTATTCATACTTTCTCAGGCATGCAAAATTGTGATTGTGGTGTCTTTTACAAAAAAAAAAGAAGGATTGTGATGGTTTTTTTTATATATATATACTTGCAACCTTGTTTATTCAATTATTCACTTCTTGAAAAAGTCTTTATAATCACGTTAATCAACACTCTGCCTCCATTTTAAAATCCATTCATAATTTCATAAAACAAAAATATATATACATACGTACGCACATATGTTAAGAACATGCACTTATAGTTGGATAAACTTATTCAGAATATCATGAATAAAGAAAGATCCTAACTAAGATAGGATAAAAATAACTTAGTTTAAATATAAAATGTTACATAAATCATATTACATTATTCAATTATTTATTATATTAACTAAAATAAATTTATAAAAACTATCTTATTTTCAAGTAATCAAATTATGAAAGCTCGATAAAGTAAGGAAATTATTTATATACGAAAACCATGACCTCTTATAATAAGATAATGGCAAAGACATTTTTCTTGGAAGTTCCTAAATAAATAACCTTCCCATAAGATGATATTGTGTTTCCAATCTCAAAAAAAGGTTATATAAGAAATAAGTTTTAAAAAATTAATATGTTAATTCGTAGCTTCGGATAAATTATCAAAATCAAATCAAGCTCTATTTTTAACATTTTAATACATAACTGTTATTTTAGGTTGAATATAATTTGATGTTAACCTCTATGCAAGCAATGCCACGTAGGGAAGGCTGATTGGTAGAATAGTTTTTTTCACCAGCAAAGAAGCAACCAGTTTGTAGAGCATGAAATCCAGAATACATCTATAGATGGTGTCCCAGTAATCACAGACACATGGTTCTTAATTTAAGACTACCGCAAGGTTTTTAACTACCTCGGTAAGTAGTGAATGAAAAAGGTGAGAGCAACAATGGAACATGAAAATGTTCCCTGTTCTGTGACTCTTTGATTTCAAACACAATTGAAACATAGGGAAAGAAGCCAGACGGACAGTACTTACCTGTATTGAAACTTATCCTGTATATTCCTGGATTTACCACATCAGTAATGCCCATTAATGGACCACTCCGACCATCAGTATTTGTAGTTGATGAACCTTGCAATATCCAGCTGCCTCTATCTGGTTCACCAAACAATGGACAGGACTGGTTACCATTCCACATCTCTAAATGTACTTCAATACCAGCAGCCGGACAGCCACGAGAAACATCCAAGATATGGGTTGTAATTGGAGGTCTTGTCCGAGTTGGAGTTGGAGAAGCCTTCTCGGACAAAGAATCAGAGATAGCACTTAAATGTCTTCCAATAATACTTGTTCGACCTTCTAGAGTTCAGAAAAGAATAATCAGTGTTCAAACAATTGCAACATATACAAGAGGGAATAAGTGAAGAATTCTAGGAAAAGGAACTCTTGATAGCATCAAATGAAATAGCTGCAAGTTGCACAATGTTTACTATCAGGAATCAGAGACACGAGTTATGTTTCCTTCCTCAGGTATCCTAAAAACAGTCAACATTGATCAATTAAGATTCTGTATTATGATTAAAACAAATATAATAGCTTAAATTTGCAATATTCACAAGAGGACTTGATAGCCGACAAGTAACATGCAATTTATCCCATGACAATTTAGTATCAAGAAAATAACAAATTAATGGATCCATATGTTAAATTGGAGACCAACACCAGCTGGATGAATCCAAAAGATCCTCTTATGAGGGTATATAAAAATAATTTTGAAATCATTGCAGAGGCTCTCTTTAAAGTTTTATGTGAACAATTTTTACAAAGATGAGGGCACCATGGTCCATGGTGGTCTTTTTGGCTCAACTCACGACCATTATAAGTCCAGATCAACTCAAAAATTTCATGACTGATAAGCACAAATAAATGGGATGACAAATGAATTACAGGATACTACCATCCAAAAAGGAAATGAAAGAAAATGGGATGACATAAGCACCCCAAAAAATACAGGAATACTACCTTCTACTTTCTTTGCAGAAACTGTAGGAGAAGCAGCTTTTGTTTTAGTTGAGAAGAGCTTTGCAATGCGTAGTTCTGTTACTTTCATTTGCTCCTGTGCTGCAATCTCAAACTCAACAATTGGCCTGTTTGCATACCTTTTCTGTGTAGGGAGAAAAACAGATGTCATCAAGAAAAATGCATTCGAGTATTAACAGTACATCGTCTTTTTTTGAAAATCCTGCCCAACGGCCAGAACCGAGAAGGTTAGAGCACTGTATGCAAGAAATTTTAAGTGTTTTGGAACTATCCACAAAGGTAAGTAACACAAGTCATACATGAATGGCATGTCTTATGGTATAACTGCTGATGTTTGCCTAATAAAAGGCAGCCCCAACTTATGGTACTAAAACATTCTCCTGGCAATATGTTGCTTAAACAATTCCTTTTAAATGGAAATTGCACAATTAACCTGCTCAGATATCCAAAACCTCAAGAAGAAAAGAATCAACCATTTCTTTCGAGAGTGAACTAAATTCAGGCACTACTTGTAGCCCTTTCACTTGTGATATTGCTTAATTTTGATATTCCTAGCAATTACAGCTAAACTCCTGTGATTCTCAAAACAAATGCTTACCTTCAATTCCGCAAGAATTTCATCGGTACTCCTTCCAGATGCACATATGAGAAAAATAAATCCAAATTTTTCCCTGTATTGGGCATTCCACTTGTGTAGTTCCTGAAACAGGTAGGCGGATCAAAATTATAATTAGCACTAGGAATGCTTCTCTATCATTTTGATGATAAAATGAATTACATCAATCTATTTTCATCAACCCTTGGCATGGGATTGATAGACTTCGATGGTAGCTTTGTACTAACCTCTAAGCTGGAAGTAGTAGCAGTTGCTAAAGCAGTTGACTGCTCCACTTTACTCCACCTAAATAATAGAAAAAACATCACAATCATCAAACACCTAGAAGCAAGTAAAAAATGAGGCCAACAACAAAGATTTCCACATATATGGCGAAGACAACAATAAACAAAATCAATCAGAAATATAGAGTAAAAATCAGGTCTTGGAATTCATTTTGACGTTAATTAACTTCAAACTAAGAAAAATGGGAAAAAGCATACTAAACTGAGCAGATGGGCTGGAGGTAGCAGAAGAAGAAATGTGGGATTGACCAATCTGGGGATGAGCAGAGAAAGCCTGAAGCCAGCCATTGACATTTACCTGTTGCAGATATAAATTTGATTGCTTGATGCAATTTGATCCACTCTTAATTTTATGTTAAGAAGAAGAAAAGATAGAAGAAAGGACCTTATTGAACCAAACGTCTCTTGCAGCAGCAACGGCTACGTCAAGAGAAGGAAAAGGGGAGGCCATCGCCATTTGCTTGGCGAATTCGGAGCTCCCACAGCATGCTAACCACTCTTTCTCATCTATAATTTCCATTGATGATTCAGATGACCCGGATTTCGCTTTTCTTCGATGATTCAGATTATCGCAGACTCCCCTCGATCACTCAAGTGGCTCCTTTCTTCATTAACAGATGTTTGACGGATCAATATGGTAGACGGACCAATATGGTATTCTTGTTTTTTTTGTTTTTAAAGAGAAAAATCTCATTGTCAAGATTATAGATTAATGGTCTCATCCTTTGCTCTCCTTATAGCTATTTTTGATAAGGCAAATTAATACCACTCCATCGCTTCCGGTTTAAAATAAAATTGAATAGAATCACGTAAAAGAAGATAATTTTATATTCTTATTTTATTTTAAATAATAAAAATAAGTTATTTTTTATTTGAGGTTTAAGATGAAATGTTAAATAATATATATGTATTATTTAATATATCCTCCATAATTTTTTATAATATCAATTATACCCTTAACTCTAATAATAGACAGCAAGACAATATATGTTTTGTTTTATCAAAGATAAAATATTCATTTATTATCATTATACATATATTTCATTTCATTTTATCCATTTTATAAACAATATTTTATTATATTATATTATGAATCATTTCATCCATCTCAAATAATAATTTTTTAATATTATATTTATTTACCTTCCATCGTATTATAAATTATTCCATTCCAATAAAAGCTATGTCTCCAGCAAAACATTCTTTGATTGGTTTATTTTTATTGTGGTTATTAAAAACATGAAAGCAAACTAGGCTGAAAGTCTTTTAACTCATTATATTTGCATTAAAATTAAAATTGAAATTTAATATGTGTATATAAAGGAATTTAATATAGGGGCTACGTTAGCCATCTAAGTATCTGCCATAGATCCCAAATTATGATTTTAGAATTTACAATTTCAGAAACAAGTTAGATTTGTTGTTTTATGTCTAAAAATGTGAAGCATAAAAAAATTTCTTTTATTGATTTATCAACTTTCATGTTTTTAATCCAATATAAAAGATTTACGGTGGTTAGAAAATGAGTATTGTATGTTAGCTTAAGGTTTATTAATAATAATTTTGATGATAATTATATAATATTTTAAAATTTAAATTAGATTTATTTTTTATATAAGTAACGGTATAATTCTTAAAAATATAAAATTAAAAAATATACTTTCTTTTTTATAAGAGCCTTCTTAAGAATCTTATCTAGAATAATACTTCCTTCCTTACGATAACCTTTTTAATGATCTTATCTTCTTTATTTTAAGTGCAACACCACACAGTGTCCATTTAGGCTAGAACTCAATGTAAATCCATAATAGGATCGATTCGATTTTGCGTACCCGTATCTATGATCTTGTGTTCGTTAGATGTCGATTCCGTTAAACGCTTTTATTTCCTCTCGTCTTCTTTCTTTCGGATTTTCTCAATGGTTAAGAATATAACTTTTCATAAGTTTTTACAACTTATATATCATGACCAAAGGACACGTCCTTTGGAATTAGGAAGAGAGAGGAAAAG
>JANTNU010000009.1:9776792-9797373 GCA_024752395.1 Erythroxylum havanense
AATAATGACTACTGGTAATTGTACTAGTCCTTTTACCTAAGGTGATTTTGTTGGTCACATTTCAGTATATGGATCACGAACAATGCTTATAAACTTATAGTTATCAGTTATATGCAGTAACTTTGTTTTCTAACATTTAGCAGCAGGGACAAAGGACAGCTATATGGAGCCAATTCTCAATGCATCCTACTCTAAAGCAAATGCTTTCAATTATGGGTCAGGACATGTAAGACCTAACCAAGCTATGGATCCAGGACTAGTTTACGACTTGAATGCTATTGATTACCTGAACTTTCTTTGTGCAATAGGGTACAATGGAACCCAAATTTCATCTTTTTCAGAGGCTCTGTATACGTGCCCCTCCGAGCCCATTGACCTTGCCAACTTCAACTATCCCTCTATCGTAGTCCCTAGATTCACTGACTCAATCACCATAACTCGAACAGTTAAAAATGTTGGCTCTCCAGGAACTTACAAAGTTGGTATCAAGAAGCCTAATGGGTTATCTATTTCTGTTGAACCAGAGAGCTTAGTGTTTAAGAAAGTTGGCGAAGTGAAAAGCTTCAAGGTGATACTGACAAGTAAGAAAGGCAATGCAGGGAAGGACTATTTATTTGGGCAATTGATATGGTCAGATAATAAACACTTTGTGAGGAGTCCTATTGTGGTGAAATGGTGATAGGACAGACCTAAGATTATGGGCTTACTAGTCGGCTTGAGACACATCTAAATGCTTTGGTTAATGCATCTAGCACTGCCTTTCTCTAAGTAATGCTCAAGCAAAGTTGATGTCATCTGAGTCATACGAAAATAAATAAGTTAATTATATGACAAGTCATTTGAACCACTTTCTTTGATTCTTTTTTTGGTGAACTTAAAAGTAGTTGATCATTTATATCCACCGAATAATTAAACATTTTTCAAGAATTGAAAATAGACTAAGCTAGAGGGACGGTGTGGTGCGTTTGGTCAATATCTAATAATTCCAAATTCATATTTCAATAGATGCCTTACATGCCTATCTTTTGATGTTTTGGTTGTTCCAAAACTTTGAATACAATTTTTATTTTTTAGTTACCAATTTTTCATGCAACATCCATCGTTTTATTACACTTTATTACCATAATGATGATAACGTTTCTTATATTCATTTCTTTTAATTGCCATTATTATTAACCTCCAACGTTCTTATTTTTCAGTATATATATATATATATAGTGGCTCAGGAGCATGTTTATGTAAAAAAGATTGTTTTCCACAAGATTACCATAAATATTTACCTTTAATAAAAGGAAAACATATATCTAACAATATTATAGAAATAAATAGAAGCATTGAACAATCGACAATTTTACTAGGATCATTTTTAATAAAATGTCCACCCTTTTATTTTCATAATACAGGTATTGATATTTTATTAGGAAATAATTTTCTACAATTATTTCATAAAATTATTTTTGATACAGTAACTAATCAGATACTATTTAAAACCCCATGTCATCATTTGATAGTCGTTAAATGACTTAAACACGCATATGCTAAACCTTTTTCTATTACCTTTATCCCTCGCACAGCCCAGCGCGATGATATTGGTTACACAACGAAACCGATTTTTCCAAAAACTCATTCTTTATTGGAATACCATCTACAATTAAAGGAACTTGATACAACAATAGATAGTAGTAGTACAAAATTAGAACGATGTTATACAGAGAATCCCTTAAAATTTTAGGATAAAAATCAATTATATGCTAAATTAGAAATGATAGATAAAAAGAAACTTATTAGAGTAAAACCTATGAGATACAATGAAGAAGACCAGAAAGAATTTAAGATACAGAAAACAGAGTTATTAGATTTAGGATTTATTCGAACCAGTGAGTCACCTCACAATTCACCAGCTTTTATCATAAGAGGACATATAGAGCAAGTGAGAGGTAAGGCAAGAATGGTGATAAATTATAAAAAATTAAATGATAAATACAGTATTTGATGGATATTTTCTTCCACATAAAGAAAGTCTGATTAATAGTGTTGGGACCTGATCTCGGAACCGGAACCCAACTAGAAAATGAAACGAAAGTCCTAAAACCAAAGTGAATTCAAATTGGATAAATCGAATCCGAAGGCGAATCGAATAACAAAATGCGGAAACAAAATACAAAGCAGATCAAAAGGCAAAACCAAATAGCAAAAGCGAAATCGAATCGTAAAGCAAAAGAAACCGAATCATAAACATAAGGCGGAACGAAGCATTCGAATTGAAACATATTCCGACATCCTATAACAAGCACTTAAGAAAAGCGTCGCGTTGGAAACCTAAGGACTAACCCTATCCGAAACCATATAATTTTTTCTTCCCTTTTCATTTTCATAATATTCATCTTTGTTCAACTTTATTCAAGTCGAGACAATAAGATTTCCCTTTCTTGGAAATTATCCTCAATCAAATTTTCAATTCATACAAACTTCTTTTACATGCAAACAAATCCCAAAATTCATCTTATACTCAATTCTTATTTTTTTCTATCATTATTTGAACCAAAATTTTGGCAGCATAACGGCTGTATTTTAACTAACCTAAACCTGCAAAGGGTTTAAAAATTCACTTCAATAAACCAGCTCAATCACACAATCATCAAAATCCTCGGACCTCCCGTTCGGAAACTCAGCATAAACAAACGCAAACCTATTTCTAAAACACTTCAATAAACCTCAATCCTTAATCAGAATCATCCATACTCAACCCAATCATAATCATAAACAATTCCATAACTCAAATTAATATACAAATCTCATAATTCAAATACATCAGAAAACAAACGTTTACAATACACAATGACATTCCAAGCCATAACCAAAATCCCCAAATACCTAAAACACAAAACAAACAAAATCGAACATAAGCCTTGACCTTCTTTCATCTGATCTCCCGCTTGATACCTGGAGATGAGGATGAAGGGTGGAGGGTGAGCTAGAAAGCTCGTGGATAATATGTTTATAAATTGAAAGATAAGCGAATACATTTTGTAAAACTTTTTGTCATTTATTTTTAAAGGTTTCACGGTAGAAAAACTAGCAAATTTCTTATTTCTCAAATTTTGCAAATCATTGCTAAATAATTTCAATAGTTTCCTACACATTTCATGAACAAATTCAAAACATAGATACATACAAAATAAACAAAATAAAAAACACATAACATATCAGAATGGTTTGGCTCGATCTAAAACGGAACGTACTACACATTCCCACATAGCGGTCTTGTGCAGCCGTGAACGGAATGTACTACACCTTCCCGCATAGCGGTCCGGTGTAGTCGTGACTTATGGGAGTCCGAAATCAGAACTCCAGTCCACTAGCGGGCAGGTGGGAGAAGCCTTTAAAAATAGACAAGTGCACACCTGTCCCACTTATGGGACCTGACCAAACCCACATAACACATAAATCGAAACTGAAAAATTCGGATTGCCTGAAGGCACATTTTGAAATCTTGATTTTTCATATAGTGTCGTGCTCGACACAAATCACAATCACATAAATTCATATAGCAATATACATGCAATCTCAATTCATCACAAAGAAGGCATCAATTTCTTTAAATCAGAATTCAAACACACAATGCACATTTTTCATCCAAAATTTCATGTAGCAATCTCCTCTTTTATTAAAAACCACAAAATCCATCAATTATTTCAATTTAATAAATCATAGCAATATCATCAAAATATTTGAATAATTCGAAAACAATGAATTTCATAAATCTAACAATTTCTTAAAATCTTTCCGAAAGCAAGGAATTTAGTCCTTCGAAAATCATAACTTTTAAACATTTTCATAAACATAATTTATAAAAGTTTTTGCTTCTTGATTTTTCAAAAGTACATACTTAGCTTAAAATTCAATAAATAAACATACTACCCACCTCAAATCAATGCTAGAAGCTTGTCCCTAGCTCCAATTTTCCAAAGCTTTTCTTCTTTCCTCCAATTTAAAATTTCCTAAACCACATTCACCCAAATTCAACATCATAAACAACATAATTACTCAAATTGAGCTTAGAAAACACAAATCCCTTATATATTCTAACTATCTAAATCAAAAACTTCCAAAATCTCCAAACCACAAAAATTGGGCATAAACCCTAATTTACAATTATCCAAAATTGAACCAATAGAACAAAGCAATCACCAAAATTGACTTCATAACTCACAAACCCATAAGATTTCCAAGCTATCTAAACCAAAAATTCATTAAAAACTCAAAGCTCGAAATTTTCTCTTACCTCATTTCTCCACCATTTTCGGGTTTATTGGGCTTGAGAGGAAGCTTTCACCTTCTTCCTTCTTTTTCCCCTTGAATCAACTCAAAACTCATGCTAGAAGACCCAAAAATTCGAAACCCTAGTTGCTCTCTCTTTTTCTCCTTCATTTTCTCCCATCCGAAGCTTCTCATTCTTCCTCTCTTCTTATTTCTTTCCTTCTTTCCTCTTAAGGTCGTGACTTGTTGCTCTTTAATTCACTTAAAAATGACAGCCCATTGCTTGCCCCTTTAATGAATGAAAAATGACCAAAAAGCCCCTCCATTTAAGCCTAAAACCTTAACTCTTTAAGTGATATTCCAAAATTGCCCCTAAAACTCATTTTTATTCATGCTTACTTCAGGACATTTTTCTCACTATCAAATTGAAGGAATTTGCCAAAACTTCCTTCTAGAGAATTGTTCGTCATAGTCTTAATTTCATAACGCCACCAAAATCATCCAATTTGGAGCACTAAATCAAAAGTTACGCTCAAAACATTTCAGATTAGTCTTATACTAAAACATTTTCCAGCACTTTATTTCCATCCGAAAATTGATATTCTTAAAAACCAAATTAAAACTCGAATTCTTCATAACAATTGTAGCCCTATTTCTCTAGTTTAATCCAAATAGAGAAAACCTATATATTGATTTCTCAGGAATATATCCTAGAATCAATTATCTTCAAGATGCTAATCCCAGGGAGGTAAGACATTGGTATGATTTTGGAGCCTTAAATTCAATATATTTATCATTGCCATAATTTCCTAAGATAAATTATTTACCACAGTGGATAAAAGAAGGAGTACAAGATTGTTATCTCAACAATCCCACAATAACTCCTAAAGATATTCTAGTCTTAAAGTTTCTATTTGCAGGTCTCGATTTTGATAATGATGGCAGTTATCTAGCTTACCATCTAATATAGCTTGGCAAAACAGATACATTTTCGATATCAATAACTTACGAAAAGGTTAATGATTATGTTAAATTTGAAGAAAAAAGATATCCATTATTGATATCAATAACTTCTTTACTTTTTTTCTTACGCCTTGAGGTAGGAAATGAAACAAGGCTGTGCTAAGTATTGCTGAAGGAATTTCAGAAGAGTTACCTTAGTTCTAGGATTAAGGTTGGGGCTGAAACGCTTCTTAAAAGCTTCGAGGTATAACCCGACAATATTTTGGTCAAACCGAAAAACGATAAGGAAGCGTGTTGGACCTTCTTCTTTATATTCCATTTGTGACTTACATAGAATGGATGTAAGAAATTTTCTACATCCACCTATGAATGCTGAAGCATACAGAGAACATTTGGTATGATTAGATTTAACTTCAAAAGATAGTATCAACAACTTGATAAATGAATTGAGATTATATTATGCTTGAAAATAACAAGGAGATAGAGACAAGAAGACAAGATTATAAAGCAATGATGTATTTTATGTCAAAACAAATCTAGATATTGGAATTCATCAAAAATACTCGATATGAAACAAAAACGATAATAGACTTTACTCTCCTTGAACTACAAGAAAATGGAGAAGAGTTCGGACCACCTTCAACTCCACCTGGATTTGATTAATAAGACCTAGCACCAGATTAGACCCCGCAGCGTCACAGTACAGTACCCCGTACACCGTAGATGGTAGAATCAGCATATATTGTTTGCTTAGTTTCTTCATTTAGATTTTGCCAAAATCTTTGTGCACTATTTACTAAGGTTTTCTCCATAAATCCTTTAGCATTATCAAAATCCATTTTATTAACTACAACAACTATTCTTAAAGCAGTTTCCCATTTACCTATTGCTTCTTCAATATTAGCAATACAATCTAAATCTAAGTAAATTCCAAAAGGATTTATAGTATTAGCTTTCATTTTCTCATATGGCATATATTTATCTGAATTAACTCCTGTATGCATTAATCCTGCATATCCATTGACTGGTCTATTAAAACTCTGTTATGACTTTTGTCGTATATCTAGATTTTTACTTGAACTAGGGATATCTGTTATATTAGGATTTTCAGTTTTTATACCTCATGGCTTAATATTAACAAAATTATCATGAAGATCAAAATTTCCTATTTAGGCTACTAAAATATCTATTTTATGTGGGATATATTGATCACTATCTGAACTACTTATTGACATCTTTTACTTTTTCTAGGTAACTAATAAATGTATTTTTCTTAGTTTCTAGTTGATCCATGATTGTTATCTGTTTTTCTTTATCTTTATCTTTTATCTTATGATTTATTATGGATTCTAAATCTAGAGTCATCTGTTCACAATATTCTAGTATCCTATTTCCATAATACATAATGGTTTTCTGGATTTCAATTATCTCTTTTAATGAATTATCTTGCTCTTTTGATACAATAAACTCTTTATTCATATCATCTATAGAGAAACTATATAGAAAAGAAATAACATAAAACTTAATTCAAGGATAAACTCAAGAAACATAGGAAATAAAACAAACAAACCTAAGCAGTTTATTTATCTTTCTGGCTTTGATACCACTATTCTATCCAAAACTCAAGTTGAAGGTAGGGCAGAATCAAATTTCTTAAGGAAAAATCTAAATGAAGAAACTAAGCAAACAATATATGCTGATTCAGATAATTTCATAACAAAAGTAGTTGAAACCTTTCGATTAGAATTT
Source organism: Erythroxylum havanense (assembly GCA_024752395.1). NCBI lineage: Eukaryota > Viridiplantae > Streptophyta > Magnoliopsida > Malpighiales > Erythroxylaceae > Erythroxylum > Erythroxylum havanense. Next base: position 9,783,765 of record JANTNU010000009.1, read on the forward strand.
CATGGAGAAGGAAAATATGTGAAAGATCCTAATACAATAACACGATATACTACTGCTTTGAGGAGATTACAATTATGTGATATATGTGAAATAGAAAAAATATATTTGTGTCTTTCAAGATTATTATTATCATATTTATAATCAAGTTTTAGATACAAGCAATTATTTGCCATTATTTTTTGCTAAGATTCCAAATCCTTGGGGAACAAAGTTAATAGATACATATATACCAAGAAATATATATACTTTAGGAAAATGGATTGAACATGTTAGAGATAAATTAAGTAATTAGTGTGCTGATGCTATATTGGCTAGAGCCAGTAAAGGATTAAAGAAAAGAATTTCTTTATGTTTTGATAAGACTAAAATGCCAATAATGATAGGATGTGATAGCTCTTATTATTATGGAAAGATAAAACGCAAATATAAAAAGAAAAAACAATATAAATATAGAAAACCATATTTTAAGAAAAGAAAAGTTAGATATTATAAACACAAAGGATATAAGAAAACCTATAAACCTACCTATAGAAGGAGAAAAACTAATCCAAAAGAATGTAGATGTTATTATTGTAAAGAGATAGGTCACTATGCGAATAATTGTCCTAGAAGAAATGAGAAAAATAAAAAGAAAATTGAAATTGATGAAGATAAGAACAGGAGAATTTATTAAAATAGATTATTTTAACATAGATTCAGATGAAAGTATTTTTATTATTACAGATACAGAAAATACTTCAGAAGAAGAAGAAAGTAGTGAATAAATGGAAATTAATTCAAATCAAGTTGATAATGAACAAACCATAGATAATCAGATAGAACAAATAGGAGAATATAAACAAGAGATTTTAATAGACAAGAAAAAATTAAAATAGATTCAAAATGAAAAATTTTCATTATCAAATTATTCAGGATTTCGAATTAGCACTTTACAAAGATTAGGTATTAAACCTCGAAATCATAATTTGTTTTATGGGTTAAATATTCAAGAAAGAGCTTTAGAAGTTTCATTAACTTCTAATAAAGTAATGATATCTCTGTTAGCCAAGAAGGATATTCAAGAAAAATTACAGAAGATAAAGTCAAAAATACGACATACTCTTGGTTGGATACATATTGGAGCTATACAGATAATAATCAAGTCAACATTTAAAGAAGGGTTAGATACACCAATAGAATTAGCCATTATGGATAATAGAATACTAAATAGAGAAGAAGCCTGTTTATTTTAGGACTTCTTAAAGGAAATTTACAATACGAAAAATTAAAATTTAATATATATCCACGAATATCTTATCATATGAAAGATAAGGATTTTGATAAAACCTTAAGTCTAATACAAGATTTTAAAAGAAAAGATTTCTTTAGACGACATAATAGACCTTATTCTATAACGTATATTATTTCATATGCAATATCTAATACACATCATTATGAATGTTTTATGATTAAAGATGCAATAGATTTTCCTTATCTATTTAATGAGGTTTGTTAGATACAAATGCCCACATTACCAAAGATAGAAGAAATAGAATCAAGATTATTAAACCTAGATTTACAAGATAAACCATTAATGATAACTAGTAATATATCACCTAGATTATCTTTTACAAATACTGGAGTTATAAGCCAACCTATAACTAGAACATTAAGTCTTGAAAGATATAATGATAAATTAATTATGGTGAAAAATGATAATTTTAGAAGTTATAAGATAAAGGGAGAATATTATGATGGAACCTCATTTATTACATTAAATATATTAATAGATACAGAAGCTAATGGGAATTATATTAGTACTACACTTTGTAATAATTTACAGAAATATAGATTAGATGAACCTCACCAATATACAAATTTTAATGGTGAAGTACATACAATAGATGAAGCAATAGAAACTTTAATAAGATTTGGACAAGATATGTTGCCAATAAGACTATTAACTAAAACAGAAGGATTTAATGATACTCTAGAAATAATGCTAGGTATAACATTCCTTAAAACTGTTAAACCATATCAGATAAATTCTTACTGATTAAAGATAACTTATAATGGAAAACTAATATATATTCCTAAATGGCAGGCCCTTGTAGTATATATATTCCTATAGGAGTAACCTATAAGGAATATAAGGCAGAATATTTTGCTGCATTTATTGATAGTGGTATTAGAGCTTAGGTCTTAACCACCACGTCGTGAGTTCAACTCCCCCAACCCGCAGAAATGCGCAGGAGTGCTCAATATCTCTAAAAGCGTTCTCTAACCAGCGGATGCGTAGTGGGATTAAGTAATTTGATTCCACCCTACCTTCAACTCGAGTTTTGGGTAGAATAGTGGATACTGTACATAGTATAGTACCCCATACACCGTAGATGGTATCAAAGTCGGAAAGATAAATAAATTGCTTAGGTTTGTTTGTTTTATTTCCTATATTTCTAGAGTACCGAAAATGTCAATGAATGCATGTACAGTTATTTTCATGTATAATGATTCAATATTCTTGTGCATGAGCATATCACATAATGCATGATCATGAAACAAATTTCTAATCTCTCAATGAATCTCTCACATTTACAATTTTAGCCTTAAAATGGGTAACGGGATGTTACACATTATAGCATGATGATAGGACCACTGAAATTATTCTTGGAATAACAATGAAGAAAAAAATATGAGAGCATAAGGTCCACCAATTTTCCAGTAGGACAGAATTAGATCTTTGGACTCTAACTTAAACAAGTCAATGGATGTGCTAAGCTCCAATCTCGACAACCAAAATGACCATCAGAAGAGGATGGAATCCAAATTTGATCAAATAATGGAAAACCACTCCTCTTTCATTCATAACTTAGAGGTTCAAATTGGGTTACTTTCCACGGCATTGTTAACAAGGAATATGGGGAGTCTTCTAAGTAACACAAAAAAAGAAACATAATGTATGCTAGTTTTTCCGTTTCAACAATATCTTGTCTTTATGAAACTATAACTAGGAATATTTAGGAAAAATATATAAGTGTAAATTGAATATCATAATTATGATCTCATTATAATTTCAATTACACGGTAATTATTTCAAAGATTTTAACTTTAGTATTAAAACATAAAATATTAATTAAATTAATACATAAAGATAAATAAAAGCCTTTTTCATTAATTAAAATGATGTCATATATTAATTTGCGTCCAATTGATTGCTGCAAGGGTACAGTATACTCAGAATATGTGAAATTAGAAAAATACTTTGATAGAATTTCTTAATGAGCTTAGCAATCATTTTCACTAAGAATTTTGGAGTACTATTTGGAGAGAAACGAGGCTATATGACCTATCTATGAGAAATTATTCTTATTAGATTCTCGATCCTTAAATATTTGTTTAAGTAAAGAGCAATGATCTAGTGACTCTTACTGGCAGGTTCTACTTATGGTGTTTAGTCGAGCATGTACATTTTGACATTGTGTTTTCCATTGTACACCATAGCTTTATTTTAGTTTTGTTATATTTATTTATGGGCATTATTTTAGTTTGGTTTAATTTAATGTTATTTTAATTTTATTTAGTTTTAAATTTTTTTAGATGTATTTGTTTGTCAGCTATAAATAAATTAGAGATGATAATCATGAATATCTTGGATGGTGGATAACAAAATAAAAACTGGATAAGTTTCTTATACCTATTTATTCCCTTTCTATTTATTGTTCTTAATGCTTAATTTTCGTTCTTTATATTTGGTGCAATGATGATAATATACAAATTAAGTGTAGGGAGGGCATCAATTGATTATGCATAGGCCACGTTTAATTTGTTTATCAATTTCATTTCAAGTAACTTAAAATAGAACAATTTTGATAGAATTTTTTGTCAAATTACACATTATAAATTTATATTTTTATAATTTAATTAGTTTAGTTCAATAATTATAAGCATTGATAACTAATTTGATTTTAATTTGTTTCGATAATCAGGAAAATGACACTTCATTTATTTTATAATTTTGTATATAATTTAGGGATATCATTAAGTTAGAGTGAATTCTTTCTAAGAATTTTAGTATCTCACTAACTTTAACCTAAATGAAAAGGTTGAAATTAAAGACCGGTCTCAGTTGTGATTTAAAATAATAATGACCTAATCGAATAACTGAGGATACTTATCACAACGTGTTTATTTTTGCAACCAAAGGTTAGATGACTTTCCTAACAAGACTTTATAATTCAAAGTTTAGTAATTATTTTTCTATTAATTTGGATTATTGAAATATTTAAAAGTTTAAACATCTTGCTCACGTATATCTACTTTATACATTAGGTTAAATTTTATAAATTAAGTTGATGTTTGAAGGATTATTAAAGTAAATTAAAATGATTAATTCAATAATTAATGATAGTTAGCATTCGACTTTGTTGGATTCTCAAATTTGAAAGATATTTGACTTAATTGATGAACAATATAACCAAATGCATGACACATAATCTTAATCTTCTCTTTACTGAAATATGTCCTCAATCATTTACGATTCTAAATGTACAGATTGTTCAAGGAACAGTAAGCTGCGTTTAAACCATTTCAGAACAGCTTGAATAAGACCATACAATCTATTAAAGCATATATGTGATAAATGATGTGGACATCAACCAGGAATCTAATGCAACTAAGTTCTCCTGAAACGATTTTAGTCTTGTAAATCACGTTGGTTAGGAAGTCTCCTTTCTCAAAAGATGACATTCACCCTCCGTTTCTTCAACAATCCTTCAGGGTCTTAGGAGAAACAAGAAATAAATAGTGCCCGTCATGTTACCATAACTGCAAATGCTACAACCAGTGCAATATTTATATTTCGTGAAGAATCAGCTTTCAATAAGCATCCGAAACTGCACTCGCTTCTTAACGCTTCCCATTCTATCATATCCGATACCAATCTTGGAGTGCATCAATTTCAAAGCAAGATTTGCATGCCCTGCTTTTCTCAAGGCATTTAGCAGAACACTACGAATTCTTCCTGGTATTTCCCGGCCCCTATCAACAATCCCATCAGCCAATTTACATGCCTCCTTAATGCGCCCTGCTTTACACAACACGTTAAGCATGTCTTCAAAGGCCGTCTCAGGAATCACACCCATCGGTGCCAAGTCATCTAAAATCTTACAAGCTCTAGCAACCTTGCCCGAAAGACAGAGCCCCATTGATAGGGCCCTAAAAGCTGCAGCTGTTGGGGTAATGCCCTTATCAATCATCATATCCCACAGCTTTATTGCCTCTTCATTCTTACGCTCTCTAAACAATCCACTTATCAGTATGGTGTATGTGTAAACTGTCTGATCACATCCCTCATCCTCCATTCTCCTAAACAGTGCTAATGCTTCATCTAATTTACCAGACTTAGTAAAGGCGTCAATAAGGGCATTATAGCAATATGCATCAGGCAGACATCCTTCATTAACCATTTCATCAAAAAGTTTTTCAGCATCATCCACTTTCCCGGCCTTGCCTAGACCATCAATTAAACCACAATAAAACACAGCATTGATGGCCACTCCATTACTCCGACAAAAATTGAAACAATCCAATGCCTCATCTACTCTACCACTCTTACATAACCAATTGACAATAACCCCATATGTAACCTCATCCGGTTGAAGCCCTTCCTTTTTCATCCTCTCATAAAGCAGCATTCCCTCTCCCATGTTACCGCATTTTGCATTTGCATCAATCAAAGCTGTGTATATTGCCAGATTAGGTGTACATCCCTTCATAATCATATTCTCAAAAATAGCGTATGCTTCCACACATTTCCCCTCTTTACAGAGCCCTCCAATAACCAAACTATATGCATGAGATGGTATTTCCAGTCCTTTCTCCTCCATTTCATGATACAGACTCAGACACGAATCAAAATTCCCCTCTGCATAGCACGCTTGAATTATAGTCATATACGTGATTTTATCTGGTGTCACATTTCTCAACTCCATATCCTTGAATTTTTCCATCGCTTTCTGTGTTTTCCCCACCTTACAATACCCTTTAATCATAGTATTATAAGTAACAATATCAGGTCCAATTCTTCCTTTCTCCATAACCTCAAAAACCCTCTCAGCAGATTCCATAAACGCAGAATTTACCAAACCATTGACCAAAAAGTTATACGTAAACAAACTCGGTTCAATCCCATTCTCTTTCATACCACGCCACACCCATAAAAGCTCCTCTACCAGCCCCAAACTTCCAAAGCTCTTAATCAAAGAATTAGCCGCCGAGTGAGTCATCAAAAACCCCATATCTCTAAGCTCACTAAACACAAACTTAACTCTATCTATATCACCGTTAGTACCAAGAACATCAATCAAAGAGACGTAGCAGTCAGGGCTGTGAATATATTTCTTTTGCTTACCAGCCCAGGTGAAAAACCTTAAAGCAAGAAGCGGACTTTTCTTTATCTCCGGAGATCTCAAAACAAACGAGACAAAATTTGGAGAAAGCTTGATCAAGAACTTGTGGCAAAAAGAGTCGAGATTTGACTCCATGCTCGAAGACCCGTCAAGGAGACTAAGAATGCGGTGGACCCATGGAGAGGGTTGGAGGTTCTGATGGGGCTTTAAGGCTAAATCAGAGAGGTTGAGAAAGGGCTCAACCCATTCCGGAGGAGGAACAGAATGGGCGGTGAAAACATATCTGGTATTCGATGTGAAAATTGACTTACGGTAGGCTTTCGGTGGAGTACCTCCATAGCCATACGTGATCGGACGTAAAGATGAGAAAAGGCTTGCAGAGAATAGGGAGTGAGGTCTCAGCCAGCGGAGTCCTCTCATCAGGGTTTTGGGCTCTGAAAACAAGCAGTCTAGTCGTGGGGTGGAGAAACATAGATTTGTTTATTGTTTAAATTCTATTGAACAAGCAGCGGAAACAGAGCAAGGTCCCATGGTCTAGTGGTCAGGACATTGGACTCTGAATCCAGTAACCCGAGTTCAAATCTCGGTGGGACCTAAATTTTTCCTTCGCCATTCTATATGAGGCACGTTATTTTTGCCTTAGGATCTATATTGTATTAATAAATTGAAATATTATTTTTAAATTGTAAAAACTATTAAAAAAAACTATTCAAAATAAATATATATTTTATTGTTTTAATTACTTTAAAAAGTATGTGATTAATTTAATAACATCTAAGAAGGTAGATAAGTTAAATTATTTAAACATTTCAAAAGCTCCTTTTTGAGAAAGGTACGTTGATAGCCTATTTATAGTATAATGTCCAATATTGTGTATATATATATATGTATGATGAAAGGAAAAAACGTTGTATATATTTAATTATTTTTATTATGGAAATTATAATTAGTTCCGTAATAAAATATGTGATAAATTAGTCCAACACACACGTCTTCACATTACATCAAAGCAGTTCTAATTGTTAACCTCTTTTTCTTTTTCCCTTTGTGTCGATCTATCAGAATTTTTACCTTTGTCTCTTGTCCTATGTAAACTCCAACATCAACAAAATGGTGTATCAATTTCTTAAAATGATTTTTTATTAGCGGAAGCTTTGTTTAATCTCATGTCATCGAAATCTTGTGAGTATCATAGTTGACTATATAGATAATGATCAATTAAATTTTTATGATAATCTTTTTAAAAACCCAAAAAAAAATCTTATTAGAATTCCTTTAAGCACTAGAATAACTATCAAATCCTAGTAAGTAATTTAATTAATTAATGGGGCATATGAATTCAAAAGTCCTGTAAATCTCTGTGTTAAAATTTTCATATAATTGATACGAGAGTATGTTATTTATATTTATGAATCATGTTATTAAATTAAATTGTGTAGGTTACACTATCTTTCCCGTAAATGATTTACCTAGGTAACTTATCTTATGCCTTCTCAAAATCAATAAAAATCATGTGTAGGTTACACTATCTTTTCCTATAATATTCTATTAATTTTATATGCATAAGGCCAAACTAGTTTTTGAGATAGAAGAATATTCACGTCATTTTCCCTAAATTCATTTCAATATTCAGGCAATATTCACGCCATTTTTCCTAAATTCATTTTAGCTTTGGATTAAAACACAAGAATTTGTAATCAAAATAAAGATATGAATGCAAGAAAAATCAATAGAAATTAGATACAACACATCCTTACTCTAATTATTACATCTTCATACATATCCTTAATAACCTATGTATAAGTCATAAGAATTCCCTTCATTCTAAACACCTCCACGTGATTTACCTAGGTAACTTATCATATGCTTTTTCTAAATCAATAAAAATCATGTGTAAGTTACACTATGTTTCCCTATAATATTCCATTAATTTTATATGCATGAAGCCAAACTAGTTTTTCGAGATAGAAGAATCCTTTTTCACTCTCTTTTCAATTACCTTCTCCCATAACTTCGTGGTGTGTGATGAGTGTAGTTCATCCTATGTTTTGATAGGTGTTTTAGTTTGTTTATAGGTATTGATTAGTTGATTTTTGCACGTATAGGCTTAGAATTATGTTAATGTGATTGTTTGTTTATGTTTTAAGTGTTATGTGGTTAGAGCATCATTTTGGATCTTAATCTTTTGTTTCTTGAGGAATTTGATATGTTTGTTGGTGATGGAAACTAGATAAGTGAAGAAGATAGAGCATGCATGGGGTGTATGACAGTGTCACGATTGTGACACCTTTGTCACAGTCATGATAGAAGGTCAACCTACAATGTCAGGATCGTGACACCTATGTCACGATCGTGATAGACACCTCCTAGTCGCTAGATTTTTCATCTATTTTGAGTTTCAGGGATAATTTTGGAACCGAATAAAGGTAGCTAAACTGTTATTTGATTAATTGCTTAATTTTATTTATCTGTTTTAATTTTTGTTATTTATTTTCATTCAATTCATATCTCACTACCTTGGACAAAGTTAGGTTCACTTGGTTTTCACTATTTCCTCGTGGGATCAACACCTTCAATACTATAAGTTTACAATTACTTACAGATATTGAGAGTTTTATTAGAGGTAAAACTTGCTCAATAAATTTTTGGTGTTGTTATCGGGGAACTAGTTTAGGATTATTTGAATTCCATTTTTATAAGGAAATATTTTCCTTTCTTGTGTCCGTGAAATTGCATGAACATAAGAATTACTCAGAGTTCAAGAAAGGTCGAAGACACTTCAACTTTTGGCATCATAAGACAAGAATAGGACATTCGAAGAGTGAGACACCAAGAAGAGATTAAAAGAATGATGAAGTAAGAGTATAATCAAGGACACCAGTAGCACACTTTAATGGATTTCATGAGACTAGGGTTCAATGCTGCACATCAAGGCATCACTCGACCATTGATGCAATTATCATCATTTGAGATGAAGTTAACTTTATTGAACATGTGACAAACCAATGTCTAGTTTTATAGGTTATTAAAAGGATCCTAATCCCATTTGGTAAAATTTCTAGAAATATGTGATACTTTCTAATATAATAGAATGTCAAAAGATGTCATTAGGATGAGGCTATTTCCTTTTACACCAAGGGATAGTGCTAAGGCATGATATCACTCTCTAAACCCTACAAATATTACAACATGGGAGCAGTTGGTGTGTGCATTTTTAGACAAGTACTTCCCTCTGTCAAAGACAATGAGATTGATAAAAGAGATTATGAATTTGCAATAAAATGATGGGGAGTCACTAGATGAAGCATTTGATTGTTACAATGACTTGTAAAGGAGATGTCCTCACCATAATCTACTAAAGGAATTTCTATTGTAAACATTCTATCATGGACTTAATCCACTCATGAAAGGCACATAGATGCAACTTTTAGATGATATCTTATGTGGAAGAAAGTTAAGGAAGTGTAGAACTTGCTAGAAGAGATGGCAAATATCAACTATCTTTGGATGTTAGACAGAAGTAGATAGAAGTAGACTTTCCAAGATCATAAGGGAGTAATTGCTATAGAAACAATGACAACAATAGAGGCTAAGATAGATAACTTAACAAGACAACTAAACCGCTTGCAAGCCTCTTCATCCGCTCTAGTTAGAGAAATTAAACATGGATATGAGTTATGCGGACAAGTTAATCATATTAATGTTTATTATTTTTATCCAAAATAACAATACAGAGCAACTCAACTACATGGACACATAATTCGATCGAGAAGGAGGAAGCAACCATTATTCTAACACTTAAAACCCTATGTGGAGGAACCACCCAAAAAATTCTTGGTTAAACAATGACAAATTGCAAAAATCAATAACCGCCTGGATTTCAACAAAATAATTCCAATGCTAATGACTCTAAATTGGACAAAATCATGAACAAGCTCATGAGTATAGATGAAGCTCATAAGAGGATGGAAGGGAAGATCATAAGCATGGATGAAGCCCAGAAAAGGCTAGAAGGGAAGTTCAAGTAAGTAACTAAAAAGCATGTCTCATCCATTCATAACTTAGAGGTCCAAACGAGTCAACTGGTGAATGCATTGTTGACAAGAAGTGTGGGGTCTCCCGAGCAATATTGAAGTAAACCCAAGTGAGTAACTTAAAGTAATCACTGAAAATAGCGTGTCTTAACACTATGCCAAAATAAAATAGACCTACTACTATTGTTGGAACCCGATCCGGAGACCAGATCCCAACTGAAAAACAGAAACAAAGTGGCGGAAAACTAAAACGAATAACAAAATACGGAATCAAAGTACAAAGCGGAGACAAAAGCGAAAGCGAAAATAGCGAAATGAATTGAATAAGCGAATTGGATACGAATAACAAAGCGGATAGAACGAAATCGAATCATAAAGCGACAACGGATCAAAAGCAAATCGGATATCGAAACGAATACACATCGGAATATAATGCGAAAACGAATTGAATAAAATACGAAAGCGAATCGAACTGAATTAAATGCCGACATCCGTTGGAAATACAAAGTATGGACAACTTATCGCATTGGAAACCTAGACTAAGACATTCCGATCCGAAATTCGGTATAAATTTTTTTTCCTTTTTCTTTCTTTTTTTCCATTTCTTACATCATTAATCAATCTCATTCAAATCAAACAAACAATTTCCACTTTTGGAAATTCATCCTCATACAAAAATCAATACTTCATCATATACTTATATATCCATACAAATCCCAAATTACATTTTTATCCCAAATTTTATCGAAAATTCGGCAGTATAACGGCTGCATTTGTCCTAATCCAAAACCTGCAAATGGTAAAATACACTTCTAAAATTCCCAAACAAAACCCAGAATTATCGGACTCTCCCATCCGGAATCCAAACACCAGCAAACGCAAACCTATACCTAACACTTCCATAATTCTCAATCAGCCAATACAAACAATTCCACTATCCATATCCCAATTCCAATCCAAACATAAACCAATCGAAGTCATAGACAATCGCAAACCAGAAATCGTAATCATATACAATCTACATTATCAATTCCATATATAATCCCTTACATTCTTCATAAATAAATCCATAAACCATACACCAATCTAAATTCATAAATCAAATGTTGATACAATTTCATCAATTCATACATATCATCAATTAAGTGCTTACAAATCCTTAATGGCTTTTCAAGCCATTTTCAAACCAAATACTCAAATCAAAGAATACGAATTACAAAAGAGACAGAAATCAGACAGATGACTTGTCTTTCTTTCATCCAATCTCTTGCTTGAAAACCTGGAGATGGGGATGAAAGAGGGGGTGAGCACAAAGCTCTGTGGATAATATATTTATAAATTGAACGATAAGTGAAAACCTTTTGCAAAACTTTTTGCCATTTATTTTTTCAAAGTTTCTCGGTAGAAAAATTTTACAAACTTCTTATTTCTCATTCTTTTTGAATCATTGCTGAAAATCCACAAGTAGTTAATTTCTCACTTTTTTTTTCACTTATCATGAACAAAAACCATATTTCTCAAACACTTTTCAAAATATGCAATGCATATCATAATACAAAAAAAAAAAACAAAAACACATCAGATGGTTTGGTTTGGTCCAAAACGGAACGTACTGCACATTCCCGCATAGCTGTCCTGTGCAGCCGTGAACAGAACGTACTACACTTTCTCGCATAGCGGTCCAGTGTAGTCGTGAAGGAGTCCGAAATTGGAACTCCAATGCCACTAACGGGCAACCGGGAGAAGGCTTTAAAAGCAGATAGACAAGTGCGCACTTGTCCCATTTATGAGACCTGACCAAACCCACATAACACATAAGCGAAACCGAAAATTCGAATTGCCCGAAGGCATTTTTCAAAATCTTGATTTTCTCCAAAATTTTCATTTTTTCATATAATTTCAAACTTGACACACTAATATACACAAATCACATCAAATCATATAGCAATTCACATTCAATTTAAATTCACCAATTTAATCACATATCAATCCAATGCATAACAACGAATGCAATTTATTTCTTTTAGACATAAATCAAAACGTATACAATTTCATAAAGCACATTGTTCAAATTTTTCAGATAATTCAAAAACCATGAATTTCTTCAATCTTGTAATTTCTTGAAATCCTTTCTAAAATAAGGAATTTAATCCTTTGAAATCATAATTTTTCAAACATTTACATAAACAATAATTTTTCAAAGCTTTTCTTCTTGATTTTTCAATTTCACATGCTTAGCTTAAAATTCAATAAATAAATATACTACCCACCTTATTACCATGCTAGCAACTTGTCCCATGTTTCAATTTGTCCATTGATTCCTTCATTATTCCAATTTAACTTTACCTAAAGCAATTTCATCCAAATTCAACATCATAAATAACTTAATTACTCAAATTGAACTTAGAAAACACCAATCCCTCATATTTCCAAGCTATCTAAATCATCAATTTCGAAAATTTCCAAATTCCAAAATTAGCCTAAACCAATTCACCCAAATTCAATATCATAAATCACAAGATTTTCAAAATTGATATCATAATTCACCAATCCATCATATTTTCCATGATTCTAAGCCAATGATTTCTAAAAATCCCAACTTCCGAAATTTGGCATAAACCTTAATTAATTTTCATCAAAAGTAAACACAACCTAAGGCATAATCATCAAAATTGAGCTTATAATTAGCAAACCCATACCAATTTCAAGTAATCTAAACCAAAAATTTACTAAGAACTCAAAGATCAAAAATTGCTCTTACCTTTTTCTCTTCAAATTTCGAAATTTCTTGGGCATAGAAGTAAGCTTTCACCTTCTTCCTTCCTTTTTCCTTGAAAATAACTTAAAAACTAACTTGAAGGCCCATAAAATCGACACCCCAAGCCTTCATCTTCCTCTCCACCTTCGCATCCCTCTCTTCTTCTTATTCTCTTTGTTTTCTTCTTTTTTGTTCTCAAATTCGTGGATAGCTCTTCAAAAACGACAGCCCATGTTTTATATATTACCATGTCACTTAAATGATGGCTAAAAGACCAACTTGCCCCTCTATCAAAGCCTTCTAACTTAATTCCTTAAGTGGACTTCCCAATATGCCCCTGCACTTTACTTTATTTCATGCTTACTTTCAGATATGCTTCGCACTATCAATTTGAAGGAATTTGTCAAAACTTCCTTCTAGAGAAATGTTCC
>JANTNU010000009.1:9797473-9820442 GCA_024752395.1 Erythroxylum havanense
CAAAACACAAAGCAAAATATACTAACTTCGAAAAATCATAACTTTCACTCCCGATATCGAAAAATTTCATACTTTATAGCGACAGAAATCTCTCAACATAAACTATAAGTTCCCTGAAGATCATTTTCTTCAATTTGTCCTAAATCAAAAAGTCAACTCTCAAGGCCAAAAAGTCAAACTTTTCATATTTTCATATTTTCACACTTTTGCCCTGTATTTCTTGATTTTCAGCTTAATTTTTAATTTCTCAATCACTTAAACTTGTATAATCCATACAAATCTATTCAAATTTCAAAATCATCAAACTCTATCAATTCTTTTACTCATCAAATTTCTTAAAACATAATCACATCTATTACAAACTTCATATGCAAACTTACTTATTTCATACTTTTTATATTTCTAAAATTCACTTAAAGATCGGGGTCCAACAGCTATGGCAGTGTTGAGTCTAGGTCAATCTTACAAAGAGTGTATGTAAGCCTTTTGAAATGAAATTAAAAGGTGTTTAGGTTATGAAGGAGTTAGTTTATCAAATAAGAAAATAAAATGAAACTAAACTAGTAAAGAAAAATTAAAGAAAACATGCAAAAATAATGAAAAATATAAATATTTTAGGGACACGATTCTTTAGTTCAATCTTGGCCTACACTCAATTAAACATATTTCATTGAATCGTTATCTTCACATCTCTCTTTGAACTATTATTTGTAGATTAACAATGAGCTATGTTAATATCGGCTTTTCCTTAGGTCATAGTTAATTATGAAGATATCGTTAATTAACCCTAGCTATCAGATAACCTAGGAGACAATCTCTAAGCTTAATCAGACAACTACTTTATAAATGCAAAAATAGACCAATCTAAGCAATAATCACACAAGCTCAGACTATTTAACCTAAGTTACATTATCCCTAAAGATTTAATAATGTTAGTTGCCACATACGACTTCAAACACAACTCTTACATATCGTATTCAAATTCTAGCAATGGGTTTTTCATGAAATGTTGGGCCCAGGCTGCCACACTCGGGCTTAGGTCCCCGAGTGAGTACCACCTGCACCTCCCAACCTTAATTAGTATTGTCCTCTTTGGTCAAGGGTGAGCCACGGCTCGAACCCAAGACCTCAAGGTTTTTTTCCACTTTAAGTGGACGCCTCTTACCATTGAGCCATTGGTAAGAGAAACCTCAACCAAGACCTTTCATTGCTCGTAATGAGGAAAAAGGGAAGAAGAAACTGTATCCGAAAGGGATAACAAGTGATCTTACAGAAGAACAGATCGAAGCTGAAGTGAGAAACATTAATGAAGCATGCTATGCAATCTAGCAGAGAGCAACATATGTTTCCCACTACATTTCAAAAGCATCAGGAAGCAATTGTGGTCAACAAACCACTAAAGACTCTTCTCAAGCAGTTGGAAGACTTTCAAAAAGGTAGTACAGATCCATTCGGATTGGAGACCAAAGCTACTCAATAGAGTCACTTGCGCATCTCATTATGCACATTAGACCCTTGCAAACTGTTTCTTCAATTGGAGATGTTCTACACCAATTTGGAAGACGAGTTCCACAACTAACCAGTCTTGATGATCTTGATCTCCCGGAACCGAACTTTTTTGTCAAAAATCCTACATTTACAATAACTGAACTAGGTGTCATATCTTCATATGCATATACTACGACCGTTGGTATTGAAGAAGTACAACAAAAGCATGTTGAAGACTTTGAAGATAAAGTTGATAATCTGTGTGATTCTGTGGGTGACTTGCATAAAGAATTAGAGTATATTCGATGAGATATCAAGTCACTCCACACTGAAATGAGAGAAATGTTTTCTAAAGTTATGAAGCATCTGCGGAAATGATCTTTTTGATCAATAGCAAATAGGGGGAGAAAGGAGAAAAGGAGAAAGAAATGACAAAGATAGGGGGAGAACAAGAATAGAAGAAGGAGAACAGAAGAAGAAGATTTTGGATACAATTTTTTTATTTTGACTACAATTTTTTGTATTTTATGATTATTTGTTATCATAAAAAAGGGGGAGATTGTTAAGTCAAAATGACTTTACGATTAATAATTTTGATGAAGACCAAATAATAATGCAGATACAATATGAGACAGAAGTTGAATATGAGACGGAAGCTGAATATGAGACAAAAGAAAATAAGACAGAAGAATATGAGATGCAAGAAAATGAGACAGAAAAAATGAGACGAAAGCGGAAGCTGAAAATGAGATTATAGAAATGAGATGAAAGTGGAAGCAGAAAATGAGATGATAAAATTGAGACGAAAGTGAAAGCTAAAAATGAGATGATAGAAATGAGACGGAAGAAAATGAGACGATAGAAATGAGACGAAAGCGAAAGTTGAAAATGAGACGGATCGTTTGAGAAAGCAAGTTTTGTTTCAAAAGAAGTTTGTTCAAAAAGGGGATTGTTTTCAAAAATGGATACACAATTCAACCACCCGTCTTGTGTATTTTGTATATTGAATATTAAGTCTATATTAACGTGTGGTTCATTTCAATACATATGCATACCCCCACACTTAGAATTTTGTACATCTACAAACTCAACAATCACAAATGCTCCACTAGTTTTATGGCTTGGGTAGGACATTTAATTGTGTTTAATAGCATATAATGTGGCTAGTAGAAAAAGAAAAAGCAAATAAAGCTTAAAGGAGGTTAAGAAAGGAAAATTCATGTCAATAGGGTAGGCTATTTGGCTAATGTAGCTTATAAAACAAAGAATGCCTAATCATCTCCATGTTAATGCTTGTGATAAAAAAATGTGATCTTGAATAGAAAATAAAAGAAAAATCAGGATGTACATGTCATAAAGGTCACACATCAACAAAAGACAATGAGACTAATATGGATGTGTCAGTCTAATAAGGTTTGAAATCTCACTGACTTTGTCTATCATTAGTCACTACTATTCTAAAGATAATGCATATCGAACTATCTTAAAAAGTAAAAGTACACACTAAAGTTCCTATGAAATTTTCTAGTTAATTCACTCTATAATCATGACTATATAACCCTAGAAGTAATAGAAAACGAGAAAATGTTTTTTTTGTTTGTTTAATTCTCTCTCTCATTTTGATTGAAAACTTAAAACAAACAAGAAACAAACTAACATAGAAACACACATGCATAACTAACTAGTGCAAAAAAGGTAAAGGAAAAAAAAATTACTTCCCTTAGGTTGCCTCCTAAGAAGCGCATTTGTTTAGTGTGGCTGGCTCGACTGCATGCTTGCCTATCATGTCATAAAAATGTGATCCTTAGGTGTCGTATGTGCTTCCTCCACCTGAGGTTCTTCAGCATAGGGTCTTAGTTATTTATCATTCATGTACAATGTCTTCCCTATCTTCAAACATCCAATCTCTGCTGAGTCCATGCCGTTGGGAAATATTTCAAATGACTTTGCACCTTGTTCATTCTCGTTCAATTTCTCTAACTTGCTAGGTAATGGTAAAAATTCAGTCTTAACAACAAATTGGAACTTAATAGTTGCCTCTGAGCTAAAAGATATATCATTTTTCTAGTTCGAGCTCTTCCTCCACTTCTTCCACACAAGTAATTCCTTGAGTATTACACTCATGATTCTTAAGCTCCTCACCACTCTGTAAGATCTTTGCACTAACATTCATTGGGTACACCTCAATTTGACGTGGTTGCATTTCTTCACTTTATAAATCTAGATGGTCGATCCTTTCTGTTAGTTGACCCATTTGACGTACCAAGGTTTAGAGTCTAGACATTGTATCTTGATGGACATACATCATTTCCTGCTGGAACTACTATTATACATTTCCTGCTGGAACTACTATTGTACGTCCTGCTGAAACTACTGTACCTTCTGTTGAAATTGCAAAGTATTAGCATTCATAATATTAATTAATTCTTCCAGAGATGTATTGACTCTCCACATCTTGGACGCTTTGCCTTCCACCCTGCTGGAATGGTAGAGTATTATGCTAAATCTGTAAATTATTCTATTAAATTTGAAAATTGTTAGTAGCCAGAAGATTGAACATAACTTCCATAGATGGGCTAGAGTCATAATAGGAAGCTTTTGGTCTATATAAGAATTGTTGTATGTTTAACAAACTAAGTAATTCTATTGATTATCCCATCCATAACTAAAATTAGGTTGATCAGTCCAAACTTGGTTATAAGATTGGGCATATGAGTTATAGAGATAATTATATATATATATATATATATATATAAAAACACAAACACTAAACAAAACGTGAAAAGATCAAGAAATAACTGAAAAGAAATAAATTGCAAATAAATATGTACAAAACACTAATTAAAATAAAAAACAAAAACACTGCACTCCCATGCAATGACGCCAAAATTGAAAATAACACATTATAATGCAACATTAAAATAAACTAGACCTACTACTATAGTAGTGATGAGTCTAGATTGATCCCATAGAGAGTGTGTGTAAAGCTTTTAAAATGAAATTGAACAGTGTTGAAGTTATGAAGGGGTTGGTTTATCGAACAAGAAAATAAAATGAAACTAAAATAGTAAAGAAAAATTAAAGAAAACATGAAAAATAATGAAAAAATGAAAAATGCATTAGGGACCCCATTCTTTGGTTCAATCTCGACTACATCCAATTAAAAATATTTCATTTAATTTGAACTATTGATCGTAGGTTAACAACGAGCTCTATTAATCTCGTTTTTTCCTTAGGTCATAATTAATCATGAAGAACTCGTTAATTAACCCTAACTATCAACTAATGTAAGAGACACTCTCTAAGTTCAATTAGACAACCATCTTAAAAATGAGAAAAATAGACTAATTTAAGCAATAATCACACAAGCTCGGACTATTTAACCTAGTTTATGTTATCCTTAACGATTTAATACTGTTAGTTGCCACATATGACTTCAAATATGACTATTGCATATCGTATTCAAATTCTAGCAATGGGTTTTCGTGCAACATGATTTAATAGGGCATCAAAATCATTTTCATACAATACCCAATCAATACATACAAGATAACGTAATCAATCTAAAAAGAGAGTAAGAATAACAAATATAATGAAAAATATGCTTAACTAGGTTCATCGGTGTAGATATCGCCTCCAAACCAGTGTTGGGATGTCTATCCCAACATAGGTCTCCAAAGGAATGGAGCTTTGCCCCTCTTCTTCATTAAAACCAAGAGTTATCCTCTCCAAAATGCTTCAGCCCCCAGATTTTTCTTATAGTCCAACAAACGTTATTTTGAAAAGCTTTTATTGTTTTCTTCTTGCTCTAATTTTTTTCTTCTTCCTCTATGAAGACGAGTATGCTTCTTCAGAAAACAACTCAATTATAGTGCTTTCAATTGACTTTATGAGTCAAAGTGAGTATCTTAAGCAATTTTATATCATTAATCATTAAATGTTATGGAATCATTTTAAAATAATTAAGTACATATCAATCACACTCATAAGTGGGAAAGAGCTCAAGCAATTAATGGACAAACAATCTAAAATCTACCTAGAAGAAGACAAAAAGAAGAAGAAGGATGTATACATGAGTGAGTATCCTCCTTACGTTGCCCCTCCACCTTATCCACCCAAAATTCCATTTCCCCAATGCTTAATAAAGAAAAAACTATATGCATATTTTACAAAGTTCATAGAGAAGCTGAAAATTTTACAAATTAAATTATCTTTTATGGAGACATTGAAACATATGCCTAAATATGCAAAGTTCCTTAAAGAAATATTAACAAAGAAGTGGACTTGGGAAGAGAATCAAATGTTAGCACTAACCAAAAGTTGTAGCTTTATTATCGCCAATCACATGCATTCTAAGCTAAAGGATCCTGGAAACTTTACAATGCCCCCTGTGTGGTTAGGAGTTAGAATTTGCAAAGTTTTTATTCACTTAGGCACATGTACATGTATAAATCTTATGCTTTATTAACCTTTAAGAAATTGGGGGTGGGCGATATGAAGCCAACTTTGATTCTTATTTAGTTAGCGAATCGATTCATAAAGAAACCGTTTGGCATGGTGGAGGATGTTATCATAAAGGTGGACAAGTTTATTATTGTTGTGGATTTCATCGTATTAGATTTCAAAGAGGATAAGAACTTCCCACTAACTCTTGGATGACCTTTCATGAACACTAGAAAAGCACTAATAGATGTTTATGAAGGCAAATTGCTTCTTCAGATTGGTGATGAGCATGTGGAGCTTAGTATGCACAAGGATTTGAAACATTCGAAAGAAATCAGCTCTTGTATGAAAATAAACATAATGGTTGAGTATATCAAAGCGCAAGAGAAGAGCTACTTTGAAGAAATAAGTTATGAGAAATGGGTAACAAAGAATATAGAGTTTGAGGAATATACAAAAGTCCCTATTCAAGAAGTTAAGCAGAATATTGGACGATGATGATTGCATAAGAAGATAAGCAATTCACCTTCTTACAACATAAACTGTTTGATTCCATCAAAGATCCATAAGATTTCATCATTCCCAATTATGTTGACAATTTGTTATCAAAAGGGGCATTATAAAAATTACTTGGAAATTTTGATTTAATTGATTATATCCTTTTCATTATCTCCCAATGTATAACCTATGTATAGGCCATAAAATAGCTTTGTAGAGAAAAGGGTGGTAGAAAACCACCCATAATTGATCCCGAATGAGCTTTGAAGCATGCAAGGTTAATCTAATGACCATAACTTAGCATGTTTAGTAGTTAGATTGCAAATGTTGTGTAGTTAGGTTTGTTTTGAATTTTAGTAATTACGTTTTAATTTTCATGTTATTGCAATGGTTTAGATTGTTAATTTTCTTTTTTTTTGAAGTGATTATAAGTTAGGGAAGCAAGCTTAAGGGTCAAGTGAAGAAATAAAAAAAGATGAAGAGGAAAGCTAGGCGAAGGTCTTCACTTTGGTCTTCGATAACAATAAATTGCTAGAGTTGGTGCAAGAACAGTGATGACATCGACACAACATCAAGAAGATTTACAAATACTTCACTGCTCAAGGTGTTCAAATTCCGTCTCTAACACCCTCACCACCTTGATCACCTTAATTTGTTCCATGGTTTTACACTTTTATTTATATTATTGCTTGTCATTTTTATTTTTATATGTGTGTTTTATTTTCTCATATTGAGGACAATGCGATTCCTAAGTGTTGGGGGTTTGTGCATTGGAATGTAATATGTGTTTGAATTTTGCATACCATTTTGCTAGTTTTTGATCAAGTTGACATAGTGTGAGCATATGTATAAATTGTGTGAATATATCAATGGAAATAATTTGATGGAATTAGTTTAGCTTTGAACATAGTCATTTAATTTGCAAAGACATATTGATTTGTGAATTTTATGTTTTAAGTACCTTTAGTTGAATATGCATGTTAATTACGATATGATATTAATTTGTTCACCTTACAAAATTTGTTCATATACTTTTATAATTATAAGTCAATTGAATGACTTTACATCATTAGCAATATTTCATGAGGATGATTGAATAAAAAGAAATAAGGTAGCTATAAATTACATGTTAAAAAAATATGTGTGTTAAATAAATAACTATTCCGTTAGCCCTTGGGTTATGAATAGTTGAGAATGTGATATGGCTGAGTAACTGGGGACATTCATGACAAAATGTTTATCTTTGTGTGAAAAGGCTATAATGAAATTCTAACCAAGCTAATTAATAAAAGTGCAATAGTTGAGTAACCAGGGGACATTCATGAGAAGGTATTTTGCTTTCGGGTCAAAAGACTAGGTTAAAATTAACAAAAATTAAAAACATGATGTTTTGATAAATAAATCCTACTGATATTTGAAAATAGAAAAAATAGTAAAAAATTTCATGAAGGGATACATAGTTGCAATTTTGGTTGACTACTAATTATAAATGCATGTATACAAGTGCCTTAGGTGAATGAATATGATGATAATGTTTTGATTAATATTTATATTCAATCCAAAGGGCTTAGCCATAATATGCATAGGTTAGTATGTTGGCATAACTTGAATGTTTTCTTTTTATGGTTAAATTAATTCTATAAATTTTGATGCCATTGTCTCATTAATGTATGTTGCATGAATGTACGCTTGTGCGTTTTATGTTTGATTTGTTTACTTATGTTTTTGTTTTTACTTGAGGGCAAGTAAAAGTTTAAGTATGGGGATGTTGATTGGTATAGTTTATACTATGTTTTGATAGGCGTTATATTGTGTTTATAGGTGTTTATTAGATGATTATTGCATGTATAGACATAGAATTATGTTAATGTGATTTTTTGTTTATACTTTAAGTGATGTGTGGGTTAAAGCATGATTTTGGATCTTAATTAAACTTATGTTTCTTTAGGTATTTGATGTGTCTGTTAGTGATAGAAACTAGATAAGTGAAGAAGGATGGAAGCTTGAGCGTGTATGGGGTATATGGTAATGTCACAATCGTGACACCTATGTCATGGTAAAAATCCACTTAAGTTGAATTTAAACTTAAATAATTAATTATAATATAAAGAATTTAAATAATTAATTTTATATTTTATAAATAATTCACTATTATTTTATAAATAATTAATTATTATAAAGAATTAACTAATAAATATTAATAACTAATACAAATAAATATAACATAACTCATTTCTTTCCTATTTGACAAAAGGTCATTATGCGATGTCATGATCATGATAGATACATTCCAAGTGCAAGATTTTTCATCTGTTTTGAGTTTTGGGGGCAATTTTGGAGCTAATTGAAAGGGGAAAATCATAGTTACACCCCCAAGACCCTTAGAAACTATTTAAGAACAGAAAACACTAAAAGGAAGGTAGTCATCATCTTACAAAATTGGATCAAATAAGGAGGATCAAGAAGAACGTCGGTGATTTCTAGAATAAGGTCCAAATCAAGCTTTTCTTTCCTTCCTTTTGTCATTTTCATTAAAAATTGATGTGTAAACTAGATTCTAAGATGTTATTTACATTTATGATGCTCTAAATTTCTAGATTAGGGCTTGTTCTAAAGTTGTTTTTTGACTTTAATATTTATTGATTAAATACAATTTCTGTGTTGTGTTAATGGTGCATGCATATACTTTAGCACTAAATCGAGAGAGTCAATCAAAAGTTATCCGATTAATTTGGACAATGAGAACTGGTGAATTAATATGTCCGACGATTAACAAATCAATTATCATTCAAAGGGAGATCTTGTATGATAACTTGGTTATTCGATAGATAAATTTAGAACTAAGTGAAAATGTTAGGTAAAGAATTATGAATTGAGAGATTGTAATTCTAGAATTTTCATATTCAATTGGGGTTAATTAGTTAGGTCTTAAGAAAGAGTAATCAATCAAAAATATTGAATGACAAATAATTGAATCGATAATCATTCGGAAGTAGAATAACGTAAGTATGAATCTTATGCATTCTTCCTTCATCATCCTTAACTAAATATGACATCTGAATTTTTTTAAATAAATGTAATGAATTAAGCCTTAGGAAATCAACAGTTATGCACAAGCTATAAAAAGCATTGTAGATTTGTTAAGTAAAATTAAAATTTAATAGGAAGATAGATAGGCTAACTAGGTTTAGACATTTTTAAATATTCCGCATTCTAGACCAATATTCTTGATTTTGAGAGTTGAGCTTGTAGGTTGATGTAACTTCTAATTTGCATGTATAAGTTATTATGGAATTATTCCTTAGTTGAAATTCTATTTTAAAATATTTTAAGATTGTTTTCATCCCAAATAGCTTTGATAATGAAGGATAGTGCTATGTAGAAACTCCATCTGGTAGGCTTGTCATGATGCACGAAGTGGTTACACCAAGAATAAAAGAGTACTAACTATTGAGTACATTCAACACTTGACATTTATACATAATCATTTTCTAATTAGGATTTACAAATTCATACTGTAAGAATAGAGGCTTATGGCTTTCCTCTTCCTTTTAACAAAGTATGCATGTATTTGGATGTAGAGAAAAGTCTTTAACTTGTCAACTATTGGCAAACGTATTTTTATAGCCATCCATAAGGTAATTACAACTCTCGATGATAGTGTTTAACCCATACCATTCTAGTCCAAAGAAGAAAACTATGCTGCCTTTGAAGTAATTCCCTGCAAGAATTATTAGAGAATGTCCCATTCCTAGAGTGTTGGTAGATGAATTGTTATCTAATTAATTGCTTGATTTTATTTGTTTGCTTTAATTTCTATTAATTATTTTCATTTAATGCATATTTTGGTTTTAAATATTTCCTCATGTGATTGAAACCTTCAATATTACAAGTTTATGATTTGTATACTTGTGAATATTGGGAGTTTTATTAGAGGTAAAACTTACTCAACAGTATGACTAAGTAATTTGATTTCTTTATAGTTGTTACAACTTTGTATATCCCATTTTTTTCTTATATAAAGGGATGAATATACTAAATTTCCACTTATTCATCATTTTGATAGACATAAGGATTATATTAAAAAGCTTAATTAGCCACGGAAGACCCTCTTTGCCTAGGCTTTTCCACACCTCTATAGGTATCTCATTATGCCTTATTGCCCTTCCACTCTTCATCCCCTCAATGATTTTTTAATTTCTTCCTTCGTAATCTATAGGGAACAAGTAAAGTTATGAAACCTCTTAGATGTGCTAAGGTCACCTAAATAGATGTTATATTTTATTCCTTCATTAAAAAGGTTATAGAAGTACCTCTACCAACGTCTCTTTATGTCATTTTTAGTTATAAGCACCAACCCTATTTCATCTTTTATACCAATAACTTTATCTAAGACTCTCGTTTTTTTTCCCTACTCTCACTAACTTAAAAATATCCTTTTCATTATATTTAGTATCCAAACATTAGTATAGTTTCTCATAAGCTCTACTTTTAGCTTCTATGATTTTCTTTTTCACCTATTTCTTTGCCACTTTATAACTTTCTCTATTACCTACTCTCTCCACTTTTGTGGTGCTATCTAATAGAGCTTTATAAGTGACCTTCCTGATCTTAATTTTTTTTCTTATACATCTTTATTCCACCACCAATACTCCCTCCTATAACCCCTAAGCCCTTTAGAAACACCCAAAGTCTTTATATTTGTATTCCTTACAAGAGTAGCAATTCTCTCACATCTAGTTAGCATCTCCTACCAATTTCCATTACTCTCCATAAATTACTCTTATCCCTAAATTATTTTGTTGGGCCCTATTTCCAAAACCTAACTATCGTTCCGAAGTCAAAAAACGTGAGTGGGTTTCCTTGTAGGGTTATTCTAATAAACCCTCACTTTGTCGTCATCTCACAAGGGTGGCTTGCCTACAACAGCCCATCACAAACATCACAACTTGAACTCTTTAAGCCAAGTGTAACTTTATGCCTCTAGTTTATTTTGAAATAAGGACCTTCTCATTCGGATCTCTGAAGCTCAAGATATGTTTAAAAATTCAAAATGTGTTCATAACCTAGTTATGCTCCTCCGACCAATCCTTAATTTTTCCTTCCATCAATCTCTTTCAAATCGACCCCAAAAACTAAAAAATTTATTGAGAGATAGGAAAATGTTTCAGGAATCTATTGCTTCAAAGATCACTTAATTTGGATGTCGGGTTATGAAGTTATGGCCAAAAGAATCAACCATGCTCATGTCCTCAATCATGTTTTACCTATCTCGGAACGATTAGTATAACTTTCACTAAAGATTTCGGATTAAGGTTGTCTTTGAATGGTTTTGAAGAGGACTTCTAGACCTACAACTTTCATGAAGATCTTGAAGGCAAAAACTATCATCTAGAGGGTCATAAATGGGACCAAATGATATGATATCATCACCAGATGATATGACGTCATCAAACGATATGTCTTTACCAGATGATACGTCTTCACCAGACAAAACGTCCTCACCAGACGATACGTCCCCACCAGATGAAACATCCTCACCAGACAATATGTCTTCACCAGACAAAGCATCTTCATCAGATGAAGCATCCTCACAAGATGATACGTCTTCACCAGACCAAGCATCCTCATAAGATGATATGTCCTCACCAGACAAAGCGTCCTCATAAGACGATATGTCCTCAGTAGACAATACGTTATCACCAGACGATACATCTTTAGCAAATTATACGTCCTCACTAGATGATAGGTCCTCATTAGACGACACGTCATCACTAGACGATATGTCATCACCAGACGACACGTCTTATACTCCTGATCCACATTGTTTTTCAATTTTACCCTTGAAGGTCGAATCAAAAATTGAATTCCAAGGATTGTAATATAAAGTGCAACCTCGGGTTGTCTCACTTAATTGGAACCTAATGCAATGGACCTAAGCTAGCCTAAATTTCATGAAATGCAAACTAAATTGGTTAGGAAGGGGTTTTTGGTTCTTAAAGAAAACTAATAAAATTGAACTAATTGTAAGAAAAGTGTGTAAAAAGTATTTTTGGATTTTTGGGAATAAGAAATTGAAAGTTAAAACAATGATCAAATATGAGATAATCCTCTTGAGAAATGAGCTTTGGCTATCATAGTTCAAAATAAATTTTGGTGGGAGTGAAAATCACTAAGTTTTCAAATGATAAACCTTAATGAACTCTTTAAGTCCAAGGTTTTAATCAATGAACTCCATTTCTTAAAACCTTGTTGAATGCATCTTAGTGTGTGCAATGGGTAAATTAATGCAAGTGGTTAATTTGGGATCTAGCATCATCTCAATATCAAACACAACAAGGTAGATAAATGAGAATTAACAAAATCACAAAAAGACATAAATGAGACTTCATATATTTAAGATCCCATTTCTACATCAACAAACCCAATAACATAATACATTGTTCAACACTTGATTAAACTATAATCAAGAAAATTGAACTATAAAGCATAAATCCTAACTAAGGAGTTCATAAAAATGTAGCTAAACATGAGTAACTATTCCCCTTTGAAGCCCATTGAACTCAAGCCATTGCTACATCTTCAAGAGGAATGGTGTTTAGTCAAGTATTGCTTCGCGAGAACTCATAATCAGAAATCCACCAAAAGCATCCATGGCAGTCGGAAATCCACCAAAAGCATCCATGGCAGTAGCAGCTGATGAAGGTGACGATGAAAACTGGAAGGAAAGTGATGGGTGATGGTCAAAGTTGAGAGAGTGAGAGAGTCGAGAGTGTGAGTATGTTGTATATGACTTGTTAATTGTCAGCTCTTAACCTAATTTGGTAGGTTTTTAAACAAAGGATGTTTGGGTCGGGTCGCACAGTGGGTGAGTTTTTCGAAAATGGTTCGGGTTTTCTAAGGTTCACTGAGGTGACAAATAAGTTCGTCGCGGCGAACTTTTCTCAAAAGGTTTTGTTTCATTGCTAGTTCCTTCGTCGTGACGAAAGGATTAATCTTTGCCGCAGCCTGGATTCCTTTGTATTTCACCGGGCGACAAATCCACTTTACGGCGGCGAACTTCTTGTTGTGCCTCTTCTCATGTTGACTTCACTTCAACCTTCTTTGACTCTACATCTTCTTCTTGATTCTCTTTTCCTTAAGTCTCCTTCAATAAAAAAAATGGTAGTTTGCAATATCAATTATTCTCAGAAAATTAATTAGTGCAATTAATACTGATTTGTGAGAATTTTTACACTCAAACTACATAAAATAAAAGTGCACACTCAAGAGTCAATTTAGCACAAAATATAGAAATAGGAGTCAAAAAGTGTAGTAAGAGTCATGAAAATGTCACCAATTTATGTAATAAACTTGGGTTCAATCAACTCTTGAGCATCTCTACTTATAAAGACCATAACTTTTGACTCTGATATCCAAAATTTTCATACTTTATACCGTTGGAAAGATAGAAAAATAAGCTATAGCTTTCCAGAGACAACTTTGATTAATTTACCCTAAATTAGTTCAGTTTTTCCCTTAAAGTTAGTATACAATTTATACACCTATGAAAGACTTAGATTATGAAATGCACAACTACAAAAGAAACATGCACAAACACTTGGGGAACTTTTCAGTTCTAAACTCATTGCCAATACAACAGAAGCCTATACATAACTTTAATTACACAATAACATTATAAACGAGGGCTTAACACAGATTACAACATATATAGGATGCTCAATGTTTAACATGCTTATGAAGCTATCCAAAAGTGATCGAACTAACTTAGATACAAAAGTTTCTAATATCTTGGAGTTTTCAATGCCTTGTAAGGATTGTTAACCTTCTCGTTCTGCACCTGAGGAGGGAATAATGGGGTGAGCTACGCAGCTCAGTGACTAAAATATTCATAGCCATCAACAATTACCACAAATTCAAGCATATGCATTTATATATCTAGCAATTCAATCATTCACCAATTTAGCTCAAAACTCATAATTAAACAGTTAATACATAACACATAACATAGACTTTGTCCATTAAGCAATTCATTTAAATGCATCATACTTAACAATTCAAAGATACAATGCACAACCAAATGGCTTGAGGGGTCTCATGGGTATGAAATAAAGAAACTGAAGTTTTCACCATGAACAAAATGAGTCCATTTTTGGAGCTCATATGCCACAAGCGGGCAGCCAGGAGAAGGTTCTTGTCGGTGTGCATGTGACGAATGAAATGGTTCCTCTCTCACCCAAATAAAGGCACATATTCATTTTATCATATGATCATACTTTCATGATCTTTCCTTCTTTTCATTTAATTCAAAGTGTTATAACCTCTTTCACGGTATAACATAATCACATGGCATCATGCATTTCCCATCAAATAACAACAATTTAATTTCAAGCAATCAACTTTCATACATATAAGCAAGAATTTGCATAATCACACAATAGCTATAAATAAATTACCCACCTAATTAGCTTGCAAAAATCCAGGTCAAGCTTGCCTTTCCCCTTGCTCTTGGGTAGAATTCCCTTGGTTTCCTAAAACAACCAAGGTTCTATTCAAACAACATTCCAATAAAAATTCATAAACTTCAAAAATCATAAAATTTCAACAAACACAAATTAAACTCAAATCTAACCTACCCATAGTCCATCTACGTTAGAAAACCTAAGATCTAGTTTAGAAATTCCTAATCCATCTTTTTCCCACACAAACCTCTTTTCTCTCTAACTCCTTCATTCTCAATACAACCCATTTCTTTAATAAAGCAAGAAGAAAAGATGGTTAACCTACCTTAACAACTTGATTTATCTTCTTTTCTTTTTCACCAGAACCTCTCTTCTTCTCTCTTATTTTCGTTTTCACTCTCCTCCCTCTTCAATTCATGCTTTTCTCCTCTTATAAACAAGACAGTGCATTCTTTTTCCATTTGTATCCTTAATGAGCTCAAAATTCCATCTTACCCTTCCTTATAAACTTATGTTCTTTTATACTTAAGTGATCTCCCAAAAATGCCCTTGAATATCCTTATTACATTAACACTTTAATTCCACTTACCCATTCAATAAATCCTACTAACCTTAACATAATTATAACTCCAAAATTTTAATCTATCTAAACCTCAAAATTATTTCAAATCATGCTTAACTTAAAGAAAAAATTTTTAGGGTCCAACATATTTCATCGTATCCCCTTTCAAATTCCACCATTTGACTATGCTAAACCTCTTAGGCCTTCTCTTCTTCCTCCAACCTTGAATAATAAGATCCAAAACCAACAATCTATGCTGAGTTGACAAGTAAGCATTAGGTATTAGCTCGCAATCCCTATAACTAAGTCAATCACTTCACCTTATAAGGAAATAGTCAATTTGAGTTTTTATGGTTATGCTCTTAAAATTCACTAGGTGCTCCTCATTTTTCTTCAAAAAAGAGTTGGCTTCTTTAAAAAAAAGTTATCTATCTCCAACTAAAATGCTATTGTGAAATCTAAGAAAATAGTCCCACTATCATTCCTTTAGCCATACTTGAAACCCCCAATAGTTTATGAATATCCATTTGAGGTTGCTCCCATATGACCATTAAATTCTCCTCCTAGAATAACTCTCTCATCAAAAGGGATTTGTTGAATCACCTCTTCTAGCTCTTCCCAGAATTTGCACTTAAGTTGTTCATCCAATCCTACTTAAGGTGCATAAGCACATACCACATTTAAAAAAACTCCCTTCACCACAATCTTTAAGGACATAATCATATCATTGGTCTTTTTGATTGCCATAACATGTATAAGTTCTTGACAATTAAGATACCTACCCCATTATGTCATCTCGAACACCCTAAATACCAAAGTTTGAACCATTAATTTTTTTTACTTTAGCCTCTGTCCACTTTGTCTCCTAAAAACATGCTATATAAATCTTATAATTTGCTAAAGTCTCCACTAATTTGAAAGACTTCCCTATAAAGGTCTCAATGTTTCAAGAACAAATATATAACCCATTAACATCTTTTCTTCTTTTAGACCTAAAACTCATCAAAGGATTAACCCTTGATCTATCATCAAAAGTCAAAGTCACTACTCGTATCAGAAGTCAAACTCTCATACCGTAATGTCCAATACAAGCTAAAGAAGACAAGCATAGCAAGCCCTTAAATGACTCTAATAATACTCAAGAAAGGAAACAAAGATTGATATTGAACCTCAAAATTTGCACCACAATAAATAAATGTTAGAACCTCAAATACACATGACCTCACACCAAACTAAATTAAAAGATCCAAACTTCAACTACTAATAGCAACTAGATATTTGCATAATGCTAAACATGCGATTGAACCATTAAAAATAATTGAAAAAATATTAAAATATGGGAACATAAAAGAACTTAAAAACTTTTAATAGATCAACGAATACTAAAAACTAGAGTCCTAACACCTAAAGAGCAATACATCAACCAATAATAAACACATTCTGAAACCAATAACAAGTACATTTAATATAAAAGAAAAATTTATGGGATAATAATTAGTCAAAAAAAGAAATAGCAAACCTATATGATATATTTAATAAGCCACACACCAACTTTGTATTTTTTATATGGTAATTAGCACCGTTAATCAAAAGATGCCTCTATTATAGGACTCACTCTGATTCAGCCTTTATAGAAGCCAGGTTAAAAGCTCCTCTTTTTACTTTGTGTTCAGATAAGAAATACTCCAAATATAACTCACTTATGTGCCACGTGTCATTAAGTTGGTCACGATCGTGGCTTGCTTAATTGACAGTCATGCACACTATGTTTTTTCATCCAATCTTTTATGCATGTGACCTTTAGGTTTCTAGTTATTTTGGTCACTTGAATTAACTCTTAATCCAAGCAAATCATGAAGGGTTTTATGATGTCAGTTTACCATAATGTAAGTGTATTAATACTCAAATTCTTCGATAGTTAATTATCCTATTTACGAACCTTTCTATAGTCAATTATCGTGCAATTTATCCCTTCACCATCCTATACCCCACTTGGTTCGGAGTATGGGCTATATGTCAAACCCCCCCAGACTGACTCTGTCAGATCTAGTTCAAGTGATGTTAGTTCTTATCGTGGGATCTCATTACTTTATGTGTCATTGAAGACTCTCTTCATGAAACATAATTGCTTTAGCCAGATACCCCCTAGTAATGACCTCGATAAGAGGCCTGGGTATCATCTCCTTTTATTAGGAGTGGTGAATTCTTTATTGACTACCTAATTACCTTCGAATACCAATAGTTATACCCAATTACCACCCTATGAGCGATCTCATCTTAAGGCAACAAGAAATGGTGTCAAAACACAAGATCAATATCCAAGATATCCTCAAGTATAAGGATATTTGCACCATTACTATGATGAGATTAATGGTGTCAAAGTGCAGGATCAGTATCCAAGATGTCCTTAAGTACCTCAAGTCTAAGGATATTTGCTCCATTGCTATGATAAAATTAATCATTGGCATTTGATAGATCATCCATATGATAATCTCATAGTGGGTCATCCGATGTACTTACTACTCTTAGTAAGCATCCACATATTAACTCTAAACATCTCATGTTTACAGTTTATAAGATTTATTGCTTGATCAAATCAAGGAGTATAATATGTGCTAGTCTATCAGGATTAACAATGTCCTTGATTAATCCTATGAATAGGGATAATTTAGTTATTATTATAATTGCACACGATAGGAATCTCAATATCATGATCTCATAATGATTTCCTTCATGCTATGTTTTGTATCATGGACTTCATTAATTCAATTTAAGAACAACATCAATTCATAAATAACTTAACATCAAATTAATGAAAATTGCCTTTTATTTTATTAATCAAAATAAAGTTTGTACAAAAGTGGTAAAGGTGATTGCCTTTAGAGCACTACTCTAACAAGAGAAGCAATACTTTGGGCATGGAGTAATTGGTTATAACTCTAGCTGATTACTATGGTGTTGATTGCAATGGACTAACTATCCATTATCTTGAGTTTCTAAACACTCGTCACTTAACGAGGGTTAAAATATTAAAGTCCCACAATATGAAACTTTAAGATAATCTCATATTAAAACTAGTCTAGGTTAGGTTAGTTCAAGCTCAATGCCATAGCAATAGAGGAGGACTCAACCAGTAAGGAGTTAGGAGAGGAAAAAGCAGTAGGATGGGAGAAAGTACTGAACAAGCTCACAAAGACTAATAAGGTGTTAAAGGAGATTATGAAGGATCAGCGGAGACAACGATGAGACATCCGAAATACTCAGAAATACTTTGTTGCTCAAGGTGTAGAGATTCCACCTCCAACACTATCACCATCACCACCTTTATCACCATGACGAATTTATGTTCTAACCCTTTCTTTTTTTCAATTTTGTCTTTATGTTGTTCATATATTTTTATTCTATTTTATTCCCACCTTTTTTTTGTTTGTTCTTCTCACATTGACAATTTGTTGTCCAAGTATAGGGAGGGTTGTGTGCATTATATGTTTTTATTTGAATGCGAGTTTTGTATGCTATATGATAGTTTTGCTTAGGATTGCATGACATGATTTGTGTGAATGCCAATGGCTAGGACTAAACGTAATTGATATAGCATTGAACATAGTCTTTTAAGTTGCTAAACTTTATTAACTTAAGAAATTAGTGTTCTAGGTTGCTTCAGTTGAATATGCATGTTAATTAAGATACGATGTCAGTTTATTCACTTTAGGAATTTACCACATTCATTTATAATTTTAGGCCAATCGAATAAGTAACATCATTATTATCTTTTCATGAGAATGATTAGCTTAAGAAATGAGGTAGGCAAGAACAAAATGTTGTGTAAATCTTAAACGAATAACTATTTCGCTTACACTTTTTGAAACAAATTGGGTTATGAATAAAGCTAGTGACCAGTTGAGAATGTGAGGTACTTAAGTAACCATGGGACATCCATCACAAATTTTAGGCTTCATTTCAAAAGGCTATAATGATACTCCAACCAAACTACTTAATAAAAACATGGCATAGTTAAGTAACTAGGGGACATTCATCACAAATGTTTGCCTTTGTATCAAAAGGCTAGGTTTATGTTAATAAAATTAACAAAAATAGTGTGTTGTTTAATAAATCCTATTAATTTTGTGAATAGCTTGATTTCTTATAAAAAGCCACTTGAGGATAGTTACAATATTGAGTGACCAAATAATATTTTGTTTAAAGTACTTAGACACATTTTTCACTTATTAATAAGTTAGAAACACTTTAAGGATCATGTTTATAGTTAAATTTGTTTCATGAAGTTCAATGTCATTGTACCATTGTTGCATATGTGTGTTTTGTTGTTGTAAGTGTTTTTTGTTTTTTGTTTTGCTTGTTTTGTCTTTGCTTAAGGACAAGAAAAAGTTTAAATGTGGGGATGTTGATAGTGGTAGGTTGCATAATGTTTTAGTAGGTAGTTTAGTATGTGTTTAGTTCTTAAATTGAATGATTAGTACATGTTTAGGTTAGGATTGTGTTATTTAGTTAAATGTTTGTGTTTTGAGTGTTATATGGGTTAGAGCATGCTTTTATGCTTAAATTTTTTGTATTTAAGGTGATTTGATGTATTTGTTAGTGCTTAAAAATAGATATGGAAGAACAGAGAAGAATTAGAGGAAGCTTGGGGCTAGACATAGGCCACAATCGTAGTTGGGGGAGCCACGATCGTGACAGAGTGTAACATCCCATTATCTCATATTGGGGTCTAGAACCCCATAATAGTGTATATGTGAACATACAGAGACTTTAGAAATGCATTTCATGCTCATGCATTATTGAATGTATACATATACGTGAATAATTATTTTTGACATATTGAAATAATAGTACATACATTCATTGTCATTTTTTACGTATAATTGATTTATAAATGCAATTAAAATGCGAATCGTGGATTATTTGTGTTGAAAATTTAGTTGGTGATAACAATTATTATTTCAAAATTTTTGGTGAAATTTAGGAAATTTTTGAAATTTTTGGGTATTTTAGACTAGAAAAAATGTTGAAATAATGGACCAATTATATTGTGACATGTGGTAGCTTTAAATGTTTGACAAATGGCCAATGTGCATGGATGACAGGTGTCAATGTGATACTAACCCACGTAGTTAGGTGTTGAGCAGAAAATTTTTGCAGCTCTTTCTCTCATGGGTTCACCGAAATAACTCTATACCAAAAATATTTTTCCTTGTCCATCACTGAATATTGAATTGTCATTCTTTTTATGTGTCATTGAATCAGTCTTACTGTTGGGAAGGATAGTTGAATCAAGTAAATGGTTTTTAATGATATTTTACTGTGTAAATGAATACATGCATGTCAGGTTTAAGAAGTGTAGTGTCGGTGAATGAATGTGATGAATGAATTAGATGAAGAATTTGTGAAGTTAGGAAAATAGTAAAAAGTGTATCTAGAATTGTGCAAATTTGAGTTAAATGGAGAAGTGAAATAGAGAATTGCTGAAAATAGCAATTGTTTACACGGTGCTTATCTTGTTTTTACTATAGCTATGCGTGAATGTGTTTGAGTGTTTAGAAATGAATCAAATGAGTTTAGAGTTATAGGAAAAGTAGTAAGATGAAAAGTTTATGATGAAATAAAAGTGTTGGCAAAAAAAAAAAGAAAAGTTAAGGAAATGAAATAAGTGCAGAAAATGGTGAGCAGTCCATATGTGAGTTTTGTTTTTTTTATGTTTACGTTGAATTTTGAATTTTAAGTTGTTTTTAGGGTAAGTTGACTTGGAATGGGAGTAGAAATGCAGAGAATGTAAGCTAGAAATGGTGTAGAGAGAATGTGGATTAAGTAGTAGAAGAGAGGAAGAAGAAGAGAAGAAGTGCTGCAAAATCTGGAAAATAATGGAGTGTAAGATTGTGCACCGAAAGGTTTCCTGAAACTAAATAGGTTTGAGTCTTTTGGCTATAACTTTTTCATCTGACCTCCAAATGACTTGAAACTTGAACCAATAGATTTCTAATAAATTTTTTCCCTCCATGAAAATTAGAGCCATATGAATTCATTCGAAAATATTTGATTAATGGATTTAGGATGAAAATGGGGGAATGTGCTGGAATGCTATGAACTGGAGATCTTTCACTAAACATGCTTTGGTATTTTGATTATATCTTGATCATTATATCTACAAATAAGATGATTCTTGATTTAAACTAAACTTGAGCCATTTAGTTACAATTTTTAAGAGAAATTAAATTTTAATTTTTTCCTTAAGGGTCTTGAAATTTAGTTTGAAATTAAGTCTTAGCCTAGGCCATAGCACTTCCCATGACTAAAAACATATCCTGTTGTTTTCAAATAAACTGTATTGATGTAGGATGAATCAAACAAATTTATCTTCAGAAAATTTTTAGCTTATTCTCTTATCTTTCAATTGGTATAAAGTTGGTAATTTTTGAATATTGGAATTGAGAGATATGAGTCGTACAACTTCGAGTGTGCACTAGCCAAAATTTCAAATGTACTTAGTCTGCAGCATTGTGAGCTTAACTCCTAGAATAATGAACCAAATTGTATGATCTTGGTGTCATTAAAAATTTATGACATAGAAGAAAATACTCTATTTTCCTTGTCATAATGATCATGCAAAGTAGACCCAAAAGTCTGTTTTGAGAACAAAGCTAGAATGGTTAATAAGTTTTTGAATTCTAGAAAATTTGGAGTAAAATTAATATTTGTATTAGTTTATTAAAGAAATATACCTAAGAATTTGTCATTGAACATGCATCATACATGATACATTTATAAATGTATGTATTCAGTTAAATGAGCAATGCAGTAATATGAAAATTTATGTGATTGCATATAGAAGAGCACATTGAGCGACTGCTTCTAGACATTGACAAGACTTCAAGGCAATAAGCTAAAGGGAGAAATTGTAAGTAACCTAAGATGGTCTCACCTTGATTTGTTATGTTTGATACTGCATTGAATTGTTATATGTGACATTTTTGTACTGAATTTCGGGCATGAAATGTCTGAGGAATTTGATGTATGCATAAAACATTGGAAGTGTTACTTGAATGTGAATGCGACTGAATATTTATTTCTCAACTTGAATGTTGAATTCCGAACTAAAAGTTCGATGAAAAAAGCAAATGAAAAAGAATATGAATGTGATTGAATGTGCATAATTGATCGAATTTGAGGAAGACATTTCATTCCAATGTATGAAATATAAAGGCAATTGTGACTGATGTTGCCAGTGAAAAAGAGCTAACAATGTATACATATGAATGATGGATCTAATGCTACAATGTAAATTATGGTTTATGAAATGAAATGAGGAAATTTTTGGACTTTAGATAATGTGTTATTTCTGATCTGTTGGGCCCCGATTCGCTTTAAGCATATTTGTTTTATTTGGAGGATTAGATTGATTAAATGCTTTAAGATAGAAATTTTTTGGGGATTTTAATGTTTAGTTAATGATAATATATTGAAAGGATTTAGTTAAAATTGGAATTTTGAGAAATTCTTA
>JANTNU010000009.1:9828594-9840664 GCA_024752395.1 Erythroxylum havanense
GTTTTTCTTTTGATTTGTTCTCTTTTTGTTATACATCAAAATTATATTTACGTAAAGTCATCTTGACTTAACACAAACAAAAGTTCAAATATGGGGATGTGATAGTTGTAGGTTGCACAATATTTTAATATGCATTTTGGAATGTTTTTAGTGGTTAATTAATTGACTCGTGTATGTTTAGTTTTAGAATTGTGATAATTGGTTAGATATGTGTGTTTTAAGTGTTAAATGGGTTAAAGCATGCTATTGACTTTAATTTTGTGTATTTGAGGTGCCTTAATATGCTTGTTAGTGATTGAGGTTAGATATCGAAGAATAAAGAAGATTTGGAGGAAACCTAGAGAAAGACCCAAGCCCACGATCATGGCCTATGGGTGACAATCATATATGACAGAATAAAATTGGATAGGTCACGATCATGGCCTGCGCCACAACAAGCGTGGATTGACTTCTAAAACTCAACTTTACAGGGTTATTTTAGACTTGTTACGATTGTGATAGAAGCAAATCCTAATTTCCACAATCATGACCTGTGCGACAGCAGACATAGATCAACTTCTAAAACTCAACTTTGCGGGGTTATTTCAGACTTTTTAGTCTTGGGTAAAACCTAGTTTTTAGCTTAAATAGAAAAGACTACACAAGACAGAAAAGAGCCCTAATTTTCATGCCTCCATTTTGCTATATTAGGAAAGATCCAAGGAAGAGGAATAAGGAAGAGAGAGAAGAATAGAAAGAAGAAGGTGGAGCTTCAGCTGCTTCAACCTCTAATCCCCTAAGTTACTTTCTTTCTGTCCATTTTTACTTTATGTATTTGATGTATGATATAATGAATCTTCGGTTAAGGGTGCTCTAACTTTTCTTTGGGGATTTGTTCTTGATTTAATGTTAATCTAGTTGTTTTTGTGTTAATGCATCTAGGTGTTGTGATTATTTGTTATAAGTACATGCTTTAGTAATAAATCGTGAATGCAAAATGATTGTGTTGGTTAATGAAAGTTAAACAACCTAATAGACCATGCAAATAATCAAATCGGTAATTATGTGGAGAGAGATCTCGTGTGAGAATCTGGTTGTTTAATGAAATGTTTAAGATCTGATTAGGTTGTGGGATGATTGTTAATCAAGAGATTAATGTTCGATAATATGACTTAATTAAGGATTATCAATTAGGGCTTAGTGATTATAACTTGAGAGAGAGTAATCCATCCTTCGATAGTTTAGAACTGACATCACATTAACACAGAAGTGACTAAGTTAGCATTAATGATAGGATAAATCCCCTATGCCATAATTTGTTAATCTTCCTTTGTTAAATTTCAATTACCAATTGGTGGTGCTCAATTTTGGTTTCTTATGATAATTTTACAAATTAATTTTCAAGCAATACATATCTGATTGTTTACTTTTTGTTTAGTTTTTATTTTCATTTTAATTATCCTTTTAGGCCTCAGATAACTTAGAATTAGATCAGTTCAGCAACTCCTCGAGGGATCGACACCTCATATACTACATTGATGACCCATGCACTTGTGGTGTATTGAGGGTTTTATAAGATTAAAACTTGCTCAACAATTTTTTGACGTCGTTGCAGCAGAGTTAGGAGGATTAGTTTAATTATTTTACTCTAAGGAGTTTTCGTCACTCTTATGTCCGTGCAATTGCATGAACACAATAGTTACTAGGAGTTCGAGTTGGATAGGAAAAAATTTATAATTTGACATCACCTGGTTAAAGCGAGCAATCCGAAGAGCTAGACGTGAAGAAGAAGAGAATATCGAAGCAACCATGGCTGAGGAATTTCATCAAGACTTTCCGTAAGGAGGAACCCAAAGGAACTAACCATAAACCCTCATGGATTTCATAAGACTGGGGTTCAACGTGACTAATCAAGGTTTGACCAGACCAACTATTTAAACACCTTCGTTTGAAATAAAACTAGCTTTATTAAACATACAAACTAATGTTCAATTTTACCGGTTGACCTATGAGGATCCTAACGCTTATATAGTCAATTTCTTAGAAATATACAATACTTTCCGATATCATGGGATGTCGAAAGATGGTGTTAAGATGAGATTCTTCCCTATCACACTAAGGGATAGAGCTAAGGTATGGTATCACTCACTAAG
This sequence comes from Erythroxylum havanense, assembly GCA_024752395.1. Classification (NCBI taxonomy): domain Eukaryota; kingdom Viridiplantae; phylum Streptophyta; class Magnoliopsida; order Malpighiales; family Erythroxylaceae; genus Erythroxylum; species Erythroxylum havanense. The sequence continues at coordinate 9,830,727 of JANTNU010000009.1, forward strand.
CCCCATAAATATTACAACTTGGGATCAATTAGTGTGAGCATTCTTAAATAAGTACTTCACTCGCACAAAAACCACAAAGATAATCAAGAAAATTACAAACTTTCAACAGAGTGATAGGGAGTCACTTTATGAGGCTTGGGAAAGGCCTAAAGATTTACAAAGTAAGTGTCTGCACTAAAACCTACCTAAGGAGTTCTTTTTGTAAAAGTCCTACAATAGAGTGAACCCACTTACCTGAGGCACCATTGATGCAGCATCAGGAGGGTCTTCGATGAGGAAGAAGGTGGATGAAGTAGAAGAGTTATTGAAGGAATTGGCTAGCAACATTTGTCTTTGGACAATAGAGAGGAGCAGACAACCCACAACCCTTCGCCAGTAAAAGGGAGCTTTAGTTGTTGACCCAGTCATAAAAATGCAAGCAAAGACTGATAATTTGACCCAATAGCTTAACAATATGAAGGCCTCTTCCTCAGCTCCTATGAAAGCTATTCAGAAAAAATCTAAGTTGTGTGGACAGGATAACCACGACACTATTGACTGTTTTTTTTATGAAAGACTATAAATCGAAACAGGTCAATTATATGGGAGTGCAATTTGGTAGAGGAAGGGGGAATGACCCTTACTCTAACACATACAACCCTAGGTCGAGGAATCACCTAAACTTCTCTTAGTCGAACAATACAAGAGGTCAATTCTGACCTCAAGGGCCACTTAGTTTAATTCAACAAACTCTAAGCTAGATAAGATTTTGGAAATGATTGGGGACATGAAAGATGCCTAGAAGAGGCTAGAAGGAAATTTTGAACAAGTGACAGAGAATCACACCTCCTCTATACATAATTTAGAAGTCCAAATGAGTCAGTTAATTGATGCGTTGTTGACACAAAGTGCAGGAACCCTTCCTAGTAACACTGAGACAAACCCAAATGGGAGAATAATGGTGATCACCTAGGCTACTAAAGATAAGCTAAATCAAGTTAATGATGATGAAGAAGAAGCAAGGTGAGAGACCAATAAAAGTCCTGTAAGTTAAACATAATCTGACTGAAATCAAAAGATATCAACCTCTGATTCTATACCCTATTCACACAATGAGGAAATTGAAAGAAGCTGAACTGAATTAAGTTTTAGATATAATAGAGCAATTAAAAGTGTGGCTTACTCTGACCAAATATATAAAAGGGAAGTTGGAGAATGAATTGTTAAGCTCAGAGAACTCCATTGAAGTGATAACACTACTACAAAAGTAAGATGATCCGAGAGATTATATAGCACATGCATTATTGGTAGTGTTAGAATAGGTAAGGCATTCGCAGATCTGGGAGAGGTGTGGTCAATGATGTTTTAGTCAGAGTAGACAATTTCACCTTCCCCATAGATTTTGTAATCTTGAACATAGAAGAAGACGTGGAGACACTTATTATCCTAGGGAGACCATTTTTAGCCACCACTCGGTCTATCATAAGCATTGATAGGGGCAAACTGACTTTAAAAGTGGGGGATGACAAAGTGCATTTAAAGTGTCCAAGATTAAAAGCAATTCTCTCAAATCTATGGAGGCTATAAAGAGCGATGAATTTTGTAAGGAAGTTGGGCAAGGTTATCCTTGTAAGAACTTATTAAAGCAATCTCTAATCGGGCAAAAGATTCAAAAGAAGAAAAAACTAAAAAAATGTGGTAAAAAGTTTAGTCCTATAGCTCAGTTGCAATTTATGAAAGTTCTAATGGCACCACCACCATATAGCCCATTTTAACCACCATGAACCAACAAAGAACATCAAGCTACCAATGGTAAACAAAGTGCTACATGGGAGGTAACCCATGATTTTCAATTCTTAGTTGTTCATCTTTTGTATTAAAGTAGGTTTCTAATTCTATTTATGTGTATTTTTGAATTGAGTGAACATCTGGAAGAGATCAAGCATGAGTAGGATTTGGGAATTTTTATTTTGCTCTTTTTTAATATGAATGAGAATGGTTTGGTAAGGAAAACAATGAAGTGGTAAAGAGTGCAGAATTTTACAAAAATCGAGAGTGAAAGGAGGAAAAAGAAGCAGAATTGGGAAAGAGTTCAAAATTTTGTAAGGTCACGATCGTGGCCTGGGGAAGATTGGGAATGTGCAAATTTTCTCCCAATTTTACCCCTCCTACCCCCTCCTAATCTATATATTTACATTCACCCTCATTTTTCCTGCACATCTCATTCTCTAACTCTTTAAAGTTAAAAAGCCAATTTCCTCTCACTTCTATCTATAACCATCCTTAAGGCCTTTATTTCTCTCTCTATTCCTCACACCTCTCTTTCCAATAGGACTGTGTATTAAGCAAACAGTCAAACAAACTCAATCAAAGGTCAAAACTTAAGTATCGGGCTGTGGACAAAGAAATAGGGCAGCGAATTAGGTAGCACCTTTCCCGATCTTCTCAAAGAGGTAGGTAACCAATTTCACACCCTTAGTTTAAGAAAAATTGTTATGTCTAGATACTTAGATTTTGAGACACCAGAAGCAATTGGTTTGAGAGGACGAGATGAAAATTTAGGAGGAAGAATTCAATGGGACAAATTCAAGCATTTTAATTATGTTGTTTATGAAGAAATAACTCTAAAATTCTTCACCTCCCTCCGTTATAAGTTGGCTAACCCTAGGGTTTTGTGGTTTCGGTTGCAGGGTCAACCATTTGACTTAGATTATGAAACTTTGTTTAAAATCAGGGGATTCCTGGAATCGACCATAGTAAACCAACATGAAGAATTCCATGTAACACGTTACTGGAATGAATTGATTGGGATGGATAACTTTGACTCTAAGAATGCCCATAACAACATCAATCATAGTCCCAAATACTTGTTATTACATAAGATTATGTGTCAAACTGTGTTTCGAAAGTAATAAATGTTTGGTTAAAGAACTTTTCTTGTTGTGGTGCATGGTTCATAGTGTCCAAGTTTGCACCTTTACTGACATTCTCAACACTATTATTGCTACTATGAAAAAGAGAAGTAATAATTTAGGCATGGGTGTTAGATCAAAAACAATATCATACTAGATTTGGCTAAATAGTAGATTTCAAAAACTTTTTCCGAAATCAAAATGCAGCGAAAGCATGGTAACCAAGTCAACATGATTATACATGATATGGTATTAGAAAAATAAATAACATAAAAACATCATGGAAATTTTCTTGACTCCTTTGTTACAGCTTTGACTCCTTGCTATTGTATCCTCTCCTTACTATTGTATCCTCAACCAATCCGATCTACCGCTTGTTCTCTTTGGATAACTTGGTTAACAAGATCCTTTGGTGGGAAAGGAGAAGAAATATTATGGAGGTTTTCCTATTATGATCAACTAGTTGAAAGAACCAAAATGAGACACTCTCATTCCTAATTTTTGCTAGCTCATGAAAGAAAAGAGAAGGGAGTCGTAAAAACCAACTAAATGAACCACTTCTTTTTTCTAATCAAAATGAAAGAGAAGGCAATAAATGAGACATTCTCATTTGTTTAATATGGCTAGATGAAAAGACAAAAACTAAAGTAAGACACTTTCATTTTCAGTTATATGATGAAAGAAGGGAGAAAGAGCAACAAATGCACTACTTCCTTATTTTAATCAAAATGAAAGAGAGATCGATAAAATGAGGCATTCTCATTTTCGATTGTATGATGAAAGAAGGGAGAGAGAGCAACAAATGCACTACTTCCTTCTTCAATCAAAAGAATGCTAAAAGGTTCATATGTTTTTCTACATGCCAACATTAAATAACAACTATTAAACCATTTAATGATAAGACCATTAAACCATTTAATGAAAACACCATTAAAACATTTAATGATGATGAAGCATGATAAAAACTGACCTTATATTTAGCAATTCAATGCTAAATGTGCAGCTGTCCATTTAGCTATATAAAATCGAAAATTTACATCATTATAAATTTGGGTTTGGCCCTCCTTTTTGTCTTTACAAATATTGTTTCAATTTAATTAATCTAATTAATCAAATCAAACCCAAAACTAGCCCAATATTAAATGTTCAATTTTTGGGCTTCTAATTAACAATTAATTAGTGTAAGCCCCACATTTAATCATAGGCTTAAAACCCAATTTAATTAACTCTTAATTAAATTATTTCGGTCTTATTATTCCAAATCTAATTTGGTCTTTCTTTACTTTGCTTAATAACGTTTCCTAGAAGCCAAGAGGAGAATCTAATTGAACTTATATAATTCAAGCTCCAATAATTCCAGAATTAATTTAATCTCATTAGAATTAATTATAACTTATTAACTAAATATCATTCTACTAAAGACGATTAGTTGAACTTTTGAATTACTAAATATTATGAACCATATTATAGTCATCTGCATAATAAAGTCTAAAATTATCGTTTTGCCCTTAATTGATTTTCCCTTCTAGATCTCCCACTTCAATCTATATGATGATTAACACACAAGATCTCATATTAGTATTAAGACTTGATGGGTAGCTAGTCCATCAAACTATTGGGTCCAGCTTAATCACCAATCTCCGTAAAACATATAAAAGTAATGATATCACTATAAACTCTTTATTTGAGTAAATATTCCCTGATACATGTTTCAATTAATAATTCCAACATGAAGACACTAGATTGATACTCTGTAAAAATCCATTCCGATAATATCAAGAATTATAATGAAACAGACATGAGTTCACCACTCATCAAGATTGTGGTTCATAATAAAAAAATGCTAAAGTTTATGTTTTAAGATTAAAGAAACAACCTACTTTATTCTTTAAAATATCGTGATTCCAGATTCGTTTAATAGTGTCATTATCGATAGTCAACTACTATCACGATATGAAACTCATCATTCCCTTGAAGTAAACTCATTTACTTACATGGAGATAAAACATAACACTATAGTCTAAACCATAATCAAGCGACTAACTTGATTATTCAACTGTGAATCAACTAATTTAGATTTTAATAATATACATGTTTCCCATACATCTCCATGTATATGTATATTACTTACAAGAAAATCTTGGTACCTTATGACCAGGGACGTACCACTGGGCCCCCCCAAATTTTAAAAAATTAAATATTATATATATACATATATGAGGATGAAGTTAGTTGAGGAGCTAGTTATGTATTGGGCCCCCTAAAATTTTAAAAAATTAAATATTTGGACACTCCTATTATAAATTTCTGGCTCCGTCACTACTTATGACTAGTTATATAATGCTCATACAAATAAAACCAAACTCTTTTGTTATATTAATAATAAATATTTTTAATAACTGAAGGAAGATTAAGTTATATGTAAATACACTTGCTTTCCAGGGCACTACATTTACATAACCCCAACAATGGGACATTTGGTTATGACCATTGTGGATTATTTTGGTGTAAATTATGATAGATTAATTGTCCATCATGCTGATTTTCTTAACAATCATCACTTGATGAGAACCAAAATCTTGAACTCCCATAATATGGAACTTCGAGATATTGATGCAAAATCTTATATGAAAAACAAGGTGGGACAGGCTAGTTCAAGTGCGACAACATCGCAAGAAAATAGGAGTCAACCAATGAGAAATCTAGTGAAAAAGAGGTAGCTGAATGGGAAAAGTTGCTCAACACCATCACAGAGACTAATAAGGTGGTTTCAGAAAACGTCAAGGTGTTAAAGGAGATAACTAAAGAACAAAGATGCTAACGACAAGACATTCAAGGCATCTACAAGTACTTCTTTACTCAAGGCGTGGAGATTCCATCTCTAACACCATCACTTTCACCACCTCAATTGCCATGATAGGTTCTATGGTCTAACCCTTATCTTTTCATTTATGTTGTTATTTTGTTCCTATCATATTAGTTTATTTTAATTCCCACATTGTATGTTATTTGTCCTTCTCACATTGAGGACAATGTGATGTCCAAGTGTGGGGAGAGTTGTGTTATATGCATTGTATGTTTTATTTTGAATGTGAATTATGCATATTATATGTTAGTTTTGTTTAGGTTTGTATGATGCGACTGATGTGAATATGTCAATGGATAGGATTTAATGGAATTGATTTAGCTTTGAACATAGTCTCTTAGGTTGCTAAGATTTATTAACTTATGAAATTAGTGTTCTAGGGTGCTTCGGTTAAATATGCATATTAATTAGGATATGATGTTAGTTTGTTCACTATAGGAATTTACCACATTCTTTTATAATTTTAGGTGAATAGAATAATTAGCATCATTAGTATCTTTTCATGAGAACGATTAGCTAAAGAGATGAAGTAGGTAAGAAAATATAAAATATAAAATTAAAAAATGTGTATATTTTGTTTAATAAATAACTATTCCATTGGCCCTTTTTAAAACAAATTGGGTTATAAATAGAGCTAGTAGCCAGTTGAGAACGTGATGTAGCTGAGTAATCGGGGGACATTCATTAAAAGTGTTTACCTTCGTGTCAAAAGGCTATAATGACATTCTAACCAAGCTGCTTATTAAAAATATGACTTAGTTAAGTAACCAGGGGATATTCATCACAAATGTTTTCCTTCTTATTAAAAGGCTAGGTTCATGATAATGAAAATTAACAAAAAATAATGCATTGTTTAATAAATCCTACTGATCTTTATGAATAGCTTGAATTTCATGAAAAGTTACTTAGGGATAGTTGCAATTTTGATTGAACAAATAATTATCAATGTGTGTATAAGTGATGGGAGTAAATGAATCTGACATTAAAGTCCTAATTAGTATGTATATTTAGTTAAAAGTGCTTAGACACATATTTCATAAATTAATAAGTTAGAACAACTTGAAGGATTGTGTTTGTAGTTAAATTTGTTTTGTTAAGTTCAATGTCATTGTATCATTATTGCATTTATGTATGTTGTTATTGGGTGTGTTGGTGTTTTGTTTGTTTTGTTTTTGCTTGAGGACAAGTAAAAGTTCAAGTGTGGGGAAGTGATAATTGTTGGTTGCATGATGTTTTAATAGGCATTTTGTTGTGTCTAGTTTCTATTGCTCTTAATTACCTTAATATCTTGATTTTGGTTATAAAATCCTTATGTTTTGATCCTATTGTGAGATGGATTGAGTGACAATGGTGTAAATATTGCATGAATGCTAATTGGATTATCTCGTAAATGTTGCATGGAAATTAGAAGAATTTTGCATGAAACATGCAAAATGGGTGTGACACATTAATTGCATGCCACACACATTAATTCAAGTTAATTCCATGAAGACACACAAGTTAATTCCATACATACATAGTTTAAATGCACACACACACGTTAATTCCATACACACACACACGGTTTAAATGCACATACACACGTTAATTTTATACACACACACATGTTCATTCTATGCACAAACACATGTTCATTTTTCTAGCTGGAATATTCTCATCTCACCATAAATGCTTCACGTTAATTCCATTCTCACAGCTATGCACACACAGTCATACTCCAAGAAACATGCATTAATATATATGTTTAATCATTCACGTTAATTGCATGAAACACCAGCTATCATTCTCTCATTTTTCCAGCTGCTTACTCCACGACTCTCTTCGTCACCATGCATGCTTAACGTTCTTCTCATCCAGCCATGTTCCATAGTTTTTCATCAATCCAGCACCTAGCAATTGCCTTGCACATGTCACAATTATGACATTCAAGTCATAATCGTGCATGATATTTAATGTGCACGGCTGTGACATATAAGTCACACCCGTGACTTACATATCACGGTCGAGACACATAAGTTATGCCTATGAAATGTTTTAATTTTATTTGCAAGTTTAACATGTGGTAGCTTCGTACGTTCAAGCATGAAACCCTAGACTTAAAGATAGTCTATGTTAAGGAGGGGTGGTGGCCATCTTTGACCATATGGACACTGTTCCATTCACTCACATACCACGAGGGATGGAAACTCATTCAGGAGTAACAGAGAGATAGTAGAAGAGAGAAACAGAGAAAGGAAATAGAGTGAGTTAGGAAGAAGAGCAAAACAACAGATAAGTGGAAGCATGGGAGAGGCTGAAAGCGAGAGCTAGAGTTGAATTCCATTCAACTTGAGTAAACATTCATCTGGATGAGCAGCTGAAGTAGAAGGTGAGAGCCAAAGCTGAAAGCTTGAGAGGACCTGGAAATCTCCATAACTCTACATCGGATGATTTGTTTGCCCATTTTGTTCCACATTTGTTACTTTGTTTCTTTCATTTTACTATCTGTTATTAACTGACTTATACTCTTATTAGTTTAGCCGACTATTATTTGTTTTCTGTTAATAGCCATTTGATGTTCACTGTTTTATTATTGCTTTAATACTTTTGTTGATAGTAACATACAACTAAAGTGTTTAATGATGATGAATGTTGTGATATCGTGATGGGCCGATCTTTTTTCTTGAGAATTAATGTAGCTATTTAGTTGAATATGCATAATTGGGTTACAGATTTGTTGTCTTATTTATTGTTGTGGTTTTTGAACTGAATGGATGTAATAAAATGGCCAAACTTTGCATCATTTTAATGTTAAATGAAGATTCGAGAGATGAAGTTTAATACGGGTTGAGAAACTATTGGCACCTAGGTTAAGAACTAAAAATATATTAACTTAAGTGGTGATTGGTATTCGAGTTAGACTAGTTCACTATTCGAATCAATTTAGAACCTAACTATTAATTTTAACAATACAACAATCCAATCATTTTTCCTTAATCATACATAAGAGATTAAGTTAGTGATATTAACTCTCAAGAATTTTTCCACTTCGATTAATCTATTTGTCTTTGCTCCCAATTGATTTCGTCTACTTTTCAATTTAATTTAGTAATTTTCCTTAAAAGCTTTCGCTCAACAATCAGGATAGAATGTAAATAAATGCATTGTTGTTATTCTATTTTTTAATTCAAATTTAATTTAAGTTGACCAATTTCTCCTCCGTGGGAGATAACCTTGGGTTATCAACTGCAACTATTTTGTATACTTGCGAGTAGGATAATCTAGGCCTTTTTAAGAGACGACCCTGGGTTATCAACTACAAATATTTCGTATACTTACGAGTAGGATAGCCTAGATCTTTTTAGATCTTTTTGGACTTTAACACATTTTTGGTATGATTTTAGTGGTTAATTAATTGATTCATGTACGCTTGGGTTTAGAATTGTGATAATTTGATAGATATGTGTGTTTTGAGTGTTATATGGGTTAAAGCAAGTTATTGAGGTTTAATTTTATATATTTGAATTGTCTAGATGTATTTGTTAGTGTTTGATGTCAGAAGTCGAAGAACGGAGAAGATTTAGAGAAAGCATAGGAGAAGATCCAGGCCCACGATCGTGGCCTATGGACCACGACCTTGATAAAAGCAAAATGGATAGGACCTGATCATGGCAGCAGCAAATCCCAAGTGCCATGATCGTGGCCTGCACGACAGCAGATGTAGATCGACTTCTAAAACTCAACTTTGAGAGGTTATATCAGACTTTTTGGGTCTGGGTAAAACTTAGTTTTTATCTTAAATAGAAAAGACTACAAAGGACATAAAAGAACCCTAATTTTCGTGACTCCATTTTGCTACATTGGGAAAGATCCGAGGAAGAGGATAAAAGAAAGTTGGAACCCAGACTTTGAAACAATTTTATCTGAGTCTCATGTTCCTTTTACATTTTTCAACCCTACATTTCTACTTTCTAATCAGTCGTAGTAAACTTCGTTAAAGAAAAAGTTATACTGGGCCAGGCCTTTCATTTCTACATACAATCTGGTACCTCTCTTAAAACATGAAAGGAGACTCTCTTAAAACATGAAAGGAGACTCCAGTTCAAAATTGTAAGAGCAGTGGGAGTGGAGCAGAATCAAATGGGGACTTTGGTGCAGGTCACTCCTCTCAGTGGAGTTTACAACGAGAATCCATTATCCTA
>JANTNU010000009.1:9933860-9944807 GCA_024752395.1 Erythroxylum havanense
AAACTGGAAATTGCTGACGGAAGTAATTGCAAAAGATAGCAGAAGACGTCTAAGACTGAGAAGACGATGAATATGATAGATTTTTCGTTGATTTCTATATGCAGAGACTTTTAATGCGAGTGATAGAAATAACTTGAGCAACGAAAACAAATAGGCAGTAGGTATAACCAAAGAAACGCGAAAGAGGTTGAAGACGCAGAAGGTATAAGCAGAGAAACAGCGGAAGAGGTTGAAGATTATATAGTTGCGCAGAAACTAGTTTTTGTGAAATATAAAAACCTGTTTTAAAAACGCACGAAAACGTCTTTTTTACGTTTTCAGAATAATGTTACAGTTTTTTATTTTTAACAACGAAAAACGAAAACAGTTTCAACCAAACCAGTTTTTTAGGATTGTTTTATTTTTTATGAAAACAACAACCAAAAACTTAAAAATAAAACGGAACCAAACACCTCCTATGCTAATATTTGGTATTATGTATTAAAAATAATATTGAGAATTTTTTTAGTTATATTTAGTTATTGTATGTTTTATTTTGTAAATAATTAATTAAAATGCCATATTTTATAAATAATTAATAAAGAACACAATGATTTATAAAATTATTAATTTCTAAATAGTTATTAATGATTTTTATTATAAAAGTATAATTGAAAAAAATAAAATAATTTTTAAATAAATTAATATAAAATATCGTAATATATAATTTTGATAATAATATTCTAATAAGAAAATATTTTAATAATAAATTGATAAAATTTCATGACTGAATTCATTCTAATTTTGTCTCTATTACCGATAACTAAAAACTAAAAATTAGGAAATAAAGTTTAAATTCTTGTTCCCACCTCCTTATTCTCTGTGCGGCGTAGTGTATTTACCATTCTTTGTCCTCCGAGTATTTGCCATCTGGTTACTCCCTTAAATCAAAAACGCTTAGGGAAATAAGTTGATCAAAGTTTCGATTGCACCAATCGAGAAACAATGGGGAGGCCAGCGAGGAGTTTCATTCAATCTCTCCTGAAGCTGGTGAACTCGCTTTTGGGTATGGTTGGGTTGGCCTTGATCATGTATGGAGTCTGGCTGATTAGGGCTTGGCAAAGAAAAACCGGTGATTTGCCCTTTGATGATGATTCAGATTATCCTGCTCCCTGGTATGGGTTTTGTTCTACTTTTCATTTGTGGGCTTTTCATTCTCTTATTTTCGATATTGGTAGGTTTGGAGAAGAACACATATTTACGGTTCTTTATGCGAGTTTGGTGAAACTAGTAATTGGAGTTGAGATCGGTTTCTTACATTATCAGTTGGTGGGCTGTGGGCATGAACTGTCTCTACCACGTTTGACTGGTGGGGATAGAAAGAAGCCACTGTAATTTTGTAATGTTTCCAATTTGGTTCAGCCTTGTAATGATTTTCGTGAACCAACAGTCTATGATGTTAGGTTAGGGACTTTGCTTTACGATTTTCTTAACCGTTTTTAAGTATACTTGTCAAACACACCGACGTTTTCTTGCATGTTGATGTTGCCAACTTTGCCTTCCTCTAATTTCCAAACCACGTAAGACCATGGATTTAATAAGTTGGTTTATGGTTGTTGGCAAGTGTTGGTCCTTTTGGCTATGTTTAGTTCGAAGTTTTATAATGGAATGAAATGTAATCTTATTTTATCGTTTGAGAAGAGGTTTTATAATGGTATTACATCCTATTTCATTTTAAACAGTAAAAATAAAAAACTTCTGGTTTTGGAGATTTAGGTTGAAATGTAAAATAATAAACAACTTTACACTGTATTACATTATAAATTCTTCATCCAAACAACATTTTATTGTATTATATTATGAATCATTTCATCCCTCTCAAACAACAATTTTCTAATATTATATCCATTTACGTTTCATTCCATTATAAACCATTCTATTACATTAAAAACTTTACGTTCAACCAAACATAGCCTTATGTAGGTCGTTTTTCAACTCTTTGAAGTCTGTTTGCCACTCTTTTGTTTATGATATTTTCTTGTCTACTCATTTTGAGTCGCTTTTGGAGTGGGGGAGTGAAAGAGGTGGAAATGAAGCATGAAGAAGATGATAGAAAGGATGTAGCAGAAACAAAAGGGTGAGTAAGATGAAGATGATGTAGTATAGGGAGTAGTCATTAGTAGCTAAACGAATGTATAGGATAGCGCCAAGTGTACAAATATGATTGGATGAATAGTAACGATTGTGTTCATCGTTGATATAGCCATTGCTTGGGAAGAAGAGGGTAACGAATTAACTGTAATTGTTTCTCTCTCAATAATCAGACTTCTATCTTGTTCTGTTTACTAAACCGAATCCCTAAAATCCCAAATTAGATTACTAATAATTACTTGCACCAAAGTGGTATCAGAGCTCATTTCGGGCCAAAGCTATCGTTGTGAAATGGCAGAAGGCATGAGGGGTCAGGAATAGAGGCGCATGGAGGAAGGATTGCGTAACTAGATGCATGAGTTGGAAAGAAGGATGCAGGAGTTGAAAGAATGGATTACCCAGCTATTCCAAGCTGAAAGCAATGAGCATGGAACATGAGGGAACCAAAGGGTACCAAAGAATGGAGGTAGTAAAGGTTGTTATGGAGGTCGATATACCATTCCTACAAGAAGTAGTAAATTTGAGCTTCCAGTGTTTAAAGGATAGAATTTAAAGGTGTGGGTGTTCAAATGTGAACTATTTTTTTCACTTGATCATACACTGACCGATTTGAAGGTGGGATTAGCTACCATGTATTTGGAAGGGGAGGCGCTTGCATGGCATGAATTGTATATGAGAAATCAAATGACTCGCGAACCACCTAGTTGGGGCGAGTATGTGATAGCTTTAGAACAAAGATTTGGAGACTCAACTTTTGAAGACCCAATCGGAGAACTTAAGGAATTGAAACAGAGAGGCTCGGTGAAGGAAAAATGCGCGGAATTTGATATGTTGTCGCAAAAATTGGTGATGCCAGAGCATTATTTAGTGGGTGTGTTTTTGAAAGTTTTTGAAAGGACTGAAGGTGGAAATAGAATATTCAGTCAAATTGTGGAATCCTCACTCCCTTTAGCAGGCTTATGATTTAGCCAGAAAACATGAGATGGTGGTGCAACATTGCGGAGCAGGGGGATCAGTTCATACACAAGCGTCCTCTTACAGTGGAAATTATACTCATGTCCAGAAACCAGTAAGATTACTACCGACGCCAATACAAGGCACTCAAAAGACAGATAGGGACGTCAAGTGGACAAAAACGACCATAAGTAAAGAGTTGGATGAGCGTCAGGCTAAAGGCTTATGCTTCTGGTGTGATGAGAAATATGTTCAGGGTCATCGATGCAAAAAATGATTGTTGCATATGTATGTGGTGGAGGATGACTTGGACGAGGTTGAGGAGACACCAACTGAAGAAGAGTTGCCGAACATTTCCTTACAAGCTATGTCTGGCGCATCTATAGCTAAATGCTAGCAAATCAAGGTGAAAGGTATGTTGAATGGTTCGGTTATACATATTTTGGTTGATGGTGGGAGTACTCATAATTTTGTTGATACCAAAGTCATATATCATTTAGGATGGAAGTTGGAGGAGGTACCTAAGTTACCAATTGTAGGAGGGGGATTGAAGTTGCGATGCAATCACATTTGTCAGAATTTACAGTGGCAAATGGGTGGTAGGGAGTTTTCAACTGATGCTTTAGTTATTGACATTGGGGGAACGGATATGGTTTTAGGCATACAGTGGTTATCGCAGTTAGATGACATTGTCTTTAACTATCAGAAACGGACGATGAAATTCTGTTGGGGTTGAGAAGAAATAGAGCTCTGTAGTGTCAGAAAAAAGGTGCGACCAATACCAGACAAAAATTTGACAAAATGGAGTATCCAAGATGTAGTATGTTGTTTTATGATCATTCCTCAGATTGTCAAGTCGAAGTATGATAATGGTTTTCCAGAAGAGTTGAGATCGTTAGAGATGGAATATATGTTGAAGAGGCTCCATCAATTTTTCATAAACAATTGCATGATTTACTCAAACAATTTGAGACAGTGTTTGAGGATCCAAAAGGCTTACCTCATTCTCGGTTTCATGATCACCGAATTCCATTAAAGGAGGGAACTGAAGCTGTGAACCTTAGACCTTATAGGTATGTGGGAGTTCAGAAGAATGTGGTGGAAGATTTGGTGGAAGATATGCTAAAACATGGAATAATTCAGGAAAGTGCTAACCCTTTCTCTACTCTAGTCATCTTGATCAAGAAAAAAGATGGATCATGGAGATTTTGCATTGATTACCGTTCTCTTAATCAATGCACAATTAAGGATAAGTTCCCTTAGTAGAGGAGTATTTGATGAATTACATGGGGTGTGTTGCTTCTCCAAGCTAGATTTGAGAGCTTGCTGTCATCAAATAAGGGTGCAAGAGGATGATATTTACAAAATAGCCTTCCAAACGCATAGTGGGCATGATGAATTTCTCGTAATGCCGTTTGGATTGATGAATGCTATGACAACTTTCTAGATCCTCTTGATCCAGAGTTTTAAAGCTTACTTACGACAGTTTGTTTTAGTCTTTTTTAATGATATTTTGATATACAACACTTCATTTGAGCTGCATCTTGAACACTTATGTTTGGTGTTAACAATTCAAGCCGATCAACATATGTTTGTTAAACTATCTAAGTGTTCGTTTGGCGGGGATAGGGTGGAATGTTTGGGTCACATTATTAGTGGCCAGAGTGTTTCAACTGACCCTCAAAAAGTGAGTGTGGTGTTGAAGTGGCCACAATTGACAACCGTTCTATAGCTTAGAGGTTTTATGGGTTTGTGTGGTTATTACTGACAGTTTGCCCGTGGATATGGCCAACTAAGTAAGCCTCTGACCAATTTCTTGAAGGAAGACGCATTTGTTTGGATAGAGGATGCAACTCTCGCTTTTTTGGCGTTGAAGAATCCTATGACTATTGCTAGATTTTTAGAAGGACTTTGTTGTTGAGGCGAATGCTAGTGGGGATGGTATTGCTGCGGTGTTGATGCAGGAGAATAACCCAATTGCCTTTGTCAGTAAATCACTATCTACTCATTACAAGCATCTTTCTGTTTACGAAAAAGAATTCTTGCCGATTGTCATGGAAGTGAAACAGTGGTCTCACTATCTTACGGGGCGACATTTCTTGATTCAGACAGATCATCACAATCTAAAGTACCTATTGGATTAGCGGATTACTACTCCTTTCCAGCAAACTTGGTTATCGAAGCTTTTGGGATTTGATTTTTCAATTAAATATAAGAAAGGTGTTGACAATTGACAATTCTACAGCTTATTCTTTGTCACGAGTTACTAGTTTGGAGCTCTTTACAATGTCTATCTCTCATGTACATACTGAGTTTCGATTTGAAATCAGATAGTTGGAACCAGGATCTTGTTCTTCAGCAATTGTTGCAGCAGATTCAGGATGGCGAATATAAAGATTTGATTTATTACTGGACTGATAATCTTTTACGTTGGAAAGGACAGTTGGTGGTGGGAAATTCACATAGTCTACATCGGAAAATTATTGAATTTTCACACCCTTCTAGTTGTGGAAGTCATTTGGGTGGTTGAGAACTTATAAAAGGTCATCTCTTTTTTTTATTGGTGCAGGTTATAGAGGGATGTTCGCGAGTTTTTGCTTACTTGTGAGGTGTGTGAGAAAAATAAATATGAGCCGGTGGCTTCATCGAGGTTACTCCAACATTTACCTATTCCGCAACGGCTGTGGATGGATATTAGCATGGATTTCATTGAGGGTCTTCCGCCGTCAAATCTCGGTGATTCTTGCGGTGGTCGATAGACTGAGCAAATATGCTCACTTTGTACCCCCACGCCATCCTTATACTTCGGAGAAGGTTGCCAGGGTCTTCATGGATACAATGTGTAAATTGCATGGAATGCCACATACGATCATCAGTGATCGTGATGCTACTTTTACCAGTCATTTTTGGAGAGAAATTTTGCTCTTCAAGGTGTGAAGTTGCATTTGTCCACGACCTATCATCCTCAAACTGATGGCCAGACAGAAGTCTTGAATCGAACATTGGAGACATGTTTACGGTGCATGACGTTGGACTGTCCAACTAATTGGAGTAGGTGGTTGTCGCTGGCTAAATGGTGTTATAATATTACCTTCCATTTGTCCATTAATATGACACCTTTTCAGGTTGTTTACAGTTTTCCTCCTCCTTTATGTAATCCGTATATAGCAGGTGATTCATCGGTTTTGACAGTGGCCCAACTAATGTTGGATAAGGAGGCTATGGTGAATGTACTTTGGTTTCATCTGTAGCGTGCTCAATATCTCATGAAATCGCGGATCAATGCTGCACGGAATGTATTTTTGAAGTAGATGATTGGGTCTATTTGAAACTTCGACCCTATTGTCAACACAGTGTTTAACACCGAAGCTCCCAGAAGTTGTCTTCTCTGTTTTATGAACCGTTCCGATTTCTGGCAAAGGTGGGGTCTGTTGCATATATGTTGGATGTGCCAGTTGATAGTTGGTTGCATGTATCTTAGTTGAAGTGCCGAGTTTCTGATACGGTACCTATCTCACTACGCTTACCTTCTTCTTTGTTTTCTGGAATACGTATGCCGGTGGCTGTTTATATTGTCGTTTGGTCAAGTGATATAATTGACCAGCTGTTCAGATTTTGGTCCAATGGTCATTGCCTCGCAATTCCAGTGTCTTGGGGAATTTTTGTACGATATCCAGCAACATTTTCCTGACGTCAACCTTGTGGACAAGGTTCTTGAGCAGGAAGGAATTGATAGAAAGCGCGTAGCAGAAACAAAAAGGTGATTAAGATGAAGAGTATAAGGAGTAGTCGTGAGTAGCTAAACGAATGTATAGGATAGCACCAAGTGTACAGATATGATTGGATGAATAGTAATGGTTGTGTTCATTGTTGATATAGCCGTTGGTTGGAAGGAAGAAGGTAACGAATTAATTGTAATTGTTTCTCTCTCAATAATCAGACTTCTCTCTATTATGTTCTTTTCTTCACTAAACCGAATCTCTAAAATCCCAAATTAGATTACCAATAATTACTTGCATCATGGAGGGGGAAAAAAAACATTAAGGGCGTGGTGGAGCCCTATGGATATTAAAGTTTTTCTCATACAAATGTAATTTTGGTTGTCCTTTATTGAGCTTTTGTCAGGTACTACGTTCTTGTTTTTTTTTTTTTCCTTTCTCAAGTTTCTGTTAGTTTTTAGATGAGAGTTGTCCTGTAGTGCAGTTATTAATTCTTTGAAAAGCATATCTGTGGATTGATGTGCATCATAATCCTGTTATTGTTAATTTTGATTGGAACAAGTATTTGGGGAGGGTATAGAATTGTTTCATTAGTAGTAGTTCATGCAGGATCGATGATCCTGAGAAATACCTCACCTGAAAAGCACTGGTCCAATCTGTAAGATCTTATTATTTTGGTAATTAGAACACACAGAAAGGAAGATCTATATGCTCAAATTATGGGTGTTTTATCTTACTGTATGACACATTTAATTATTTTCATTAGCCTCTGGCTATTTTCAGATCCATTTAAACATGTCTTCTCATAAAAAATGCAGGTTCATTTACACTACACTTGGGTTTGGAGTCACTTTGTGTGTGCTCACTTGCATAGGGCATCTTGCTGCCGAAACAGCTAATGGTTGTTGCCTTTACCTAGTATCTTTTTGCTCAAGTCTGTGAAATTGAAATTCAATATCCCTTTTCCATGGTTAATAGATATCAGAATCAAAGTAATCTCGGTTTGCTGATTCCTGTTGGTGACAATATATTTAAGACTCTTGACCTGCCAAAGTCGGTTTCTTTTGATGGATTCTATTGAAGACAAAACTTCTCTTTTTCTGTTTCATCTTTAGGGTCATCTAACAGATTGGAGCTTTCTGTGATATGTATTCTTAGAACTTCTTTTGTGCATCAACTGGTGACATTTCTTCCATAAAATACCTTGTGCTTGAAGTAATTATCTGATCAATACAGTAATTGACTTTTGGCAGTTGATCGGAACTGATTAATGCTACTCACAGATACTTACAAAGTTTTGAATATCACAATTAGTTACAGATATCAATATTCAAGACCTTACTTTAATAAGAAACAATGAACAAGTTTTGCATATGCGGTTGTTTCTGACATCTCTTATATAACTTTTATCGTTCCCTGACTTTTTAGTACTTTTCAGGAAGATTTATCTGTGAGTGTAAAGATGTTGAACTATGTGTATTGACTCGAAATCATTGTTTAATTGGCGTAAAGATTTGTTTCTCTGAAGCCGTGTGTTGTAATTTTCTGTTTCTCCAATTCCCTTCTCCTTCGTACTTCCTTTTAGCTCATTGTGAATTTAGCATATTTTTATTGCTGGAGTTGATTTCCTTGACAATAATGGAAACATGTGAAGCTTAATGTCGCTTAGGTGTAAAAATTATCTTTCTTCTTCATGTGTGGTATACTGTTTTTAGTTTGTTAGCATTTCTAGACATTGACTTCATAATATAGAGATTTAGCTATTAGAATCAGTGTTGAACTTAATGTACTTCAGTACATGTTCTGTATATTCTTGCTCCTAATGCTGGAGGCTGGATTGACCACTGATGTGTTTCTAAACCGGGACTGGGAAGAGGTATCTCCTGTGCATGCATATTTATCTTACTCTTGGTTGATAACTTTTTAGTTTAATGCTGCTAATTTGATTTCCTTGCCCATTTGATCCCACTTTACAACAGGACTTCCCAAAGGACCCAAGTGGGTGTTTCAATCGGTTCAAAATTTTCATTCAGTCAAACTTTGAGATGTGCAAATGGATAGGATTATCGATCCTTAGTATTCAGGTCTGTGTCTATGTCTTCGTCTTCTCTCTCCTCTATTTCTACCTTCTATGCACACATATAAACACTTACATTCTAGGCATCTTATTCAGAAAGAACCAGGGTGAGGTTTATGTGTTCATTGGTCCACGTGTCTTATGAAAACCATAATAGTTAAATAGGTAAAAGAATGAATCTCACAGTACTCTGTGCCCACATGCATATATATGTGTTCTGACCCCGGTGTATACAGTACCACTGGGCTGATCAATGATTTCTAGATGCATTAGGAGATGGAAAATAGGGATGATTCCTTGTATTGATATGATAAGGCAGGATACTGAGATTCTTCAGGTTTTGAAAACCTGATATGTTATTTTATGGTTCTCAAAATTTTGACCACCTTACACCCTTTTATCTTCAGGGAATTTCTTTCTTGCTCTCAATGATTCTAAAGGCTCTTGGACCACATGCGTATTATGACAGTGATGATGATTATGGTTCAGACAGGGTTCCGCTCCTTAACAATGCTGTCCATACACCAACTTATGTTGTTGGTAATCCTGTCACTGGATCAAGAAATGATTCTTGGAGTATAAGGATTAATGAGAAGGTAAACATGGTTTATTCTTGTTATGCTGGCTATAATTTGCTATGTTAGATATTTCTTGGAGACCTCAGCACAGCCATCCACTTGTTCTTCAATCATGAGCATTTTATCTTGAGTAATTTTGGGAACCTGTCTTTGAAATAGCGAATGTTGGTCCATAAGTAGCACAAGCTGTTTGATAAGTGACTTTCGCTGGGCAAATGTGTCTATGTTGTGTTTCTGCCTTTCATTATTTGGTAATATTGTTTGCATTATCCTGCACATCCTTGGCTATCCTGTAACCTATTTCTTTGGCAGCAGTTACCATATATCATGTTATCCTAAACCTCTAGAGCTTTACCTGATTCTGCTGTGTTCAATGCCTTGAACCGTTTCTAGAACTGACCAAACTCCTGCCCCCTTTTAATTGCATTTGATCTTAGGTAACGCATTTATTGAGTTGCAAAGCTCGTATAAATTGCTGTTCTACTTGCTCAAAAGTTTTACTACTACTGGAAAATATAATATGGGATTTATAGTAACTTGAACTAAACACCACTGTTTCTAAGTTTGCTACATTTACCTATTTTTTCAGACAAGCAGGTGATTTGGTACAAATGAGGCTTCGACCCTACTGTGCAATGTCAAGGGAAAATGAAAGCTTTTTGGCCCCCAGCTTTTTTAGAGCGTCAAAGATTAAAAACTGCATTAGATTAATGGCGTTAAAAAGGAACCTACCCATATAAACCACCCCCCTTCCATGTAAAATATCCAAATCTTAACATTCCCAATAATTATATATATTCCAATATTTGATTTAAACTATATTCTGTTAAATATTTTTGCAAGTCTTTGATACATCCTGCAGTTTAGAATGTTTATTGTTTTAGTTTTTTCTGCTTGTTGGGAAATACAAATTTAGTAATAAAGAATAGAATGTTTCCAATCTTCTCTTTTGCTGGTGCTTCATTTGAGGAAAATGCTCTCTCTCTCTCTCCTCAGAATTATAAAAGGGAATGAAAAAGAGTATAAAATCTCCTCAGAATGTTATATATTCCTTAAAAATTATTGGAGAGTATACTTGTGAGTTTGACTTCATAGGTAAAAATGTTATTAAAATTATAATTCTTAGGATGTTAGTGAAAAAAAATCACTTCTTGTTAAATTACTTGAGAGTATTATCATAATAAATAAATCATAATTTTGGTTAAGCTGCAGTTTTTATTTCAATTTTAAGAAAAATTCAAATATGTCAAAGTTATCTAAAACGCTAATTTCAAATGTGATTATATTTTTTTATAATTGTATACTAAAACAGAGAGAGAGAGAGAGAGAGAAAAAAAGGAGTTTTGAAAATGACGTTCGACCCAAAAATTACTGTAAATATTTATGAATCAATATTTCACTAGAAATTTTCAAAAAATCTATTTTTTTGGTATCATATAAATTATAAATTATAAAATCAAAATAGAGTAAAATTGAACAACATTGCCTT